>ABLG01001617.1:0-32180 GCA_000172435.1 Meloidogyne hapla
TTAAAATGAAATGACAGGAAAATGGAAAAACGGAAATTTGATAACCAAAAAATTAAAATAGTCATAAAATCAAAAGAAAAAGACAAAGTTTCCTCTAAAAAATTGCGCAAACATTTCAACACAAATTTTTTTCTTCGCAACAAAAAAAAAGAAAATACCCTTTGAGTGAATTAAATTTATCTACTAACTCTACTAAAACAACCAAAATAAAATATATCCCCCAACAACCACACACAGCCGCGCAAGCACTCAACCATTGATTCGCACACTAATAAAACCAAACACACTCATGAAGGCTTTGTACAGCCAACGGGGCTTTTAAAAAGGAGGGAAAGAAGTAAATTTTAATGGCGGCTCTCCATGGTTATATTTAGAGAGGGGATATAATAAAAAATTGAACAAAAGGAAAATTGGAATGAGAGAGAGAGAATAAAGCGAATTGAGAGGTGGAAATTTATTTTGAATTTAAAATCCTTATATTCGCGAATCTGATAAATTTTTGGCCCTTCTCCCTATTTTTTTCTCTATTTTTAACAGTTGTCCTATTTATAGGGCAAAGAAAGGATGGACTTGCGGCGCTCTAAAACTGGTAAAGAAATTGATTGTTAAATTAATAAAAATAAAAAGTTAAGAAACCGTCTGAGTTTTGGGACCGAAATCACATCTATTTCGTAAAACCCGAAGCAACGGACCTTCTGATAAGATTGATACGGTAAACTCTACAAACAAGTCTGAAATCTAAGTTTTTATTAATTCCTTCCGTTGTCAGTTTCGCTTGAATAATTCGAAATATTTTACTATGGAATAAAAAGCAGCAAAGTTAAATTTTTAAAACTAGGGATAAAATATTTTATCTGCAAAATTCGATAAATTGAAATTTAATAGACTGAGGTTTTTAACTAATAAAGAAGCGAATATATGGATAAAACATTGGCTAACTGACAATAAATGGTGGTTGGGGGAGTCTGAAGAGGTTAATGAGTGGCTGAATAAATTTATGAGCGCACGAATGCATGTGAGGAAAATTAAAGGGATGCTTGACTTTATAGAAAATAATAATAGATGAAGTTGAGTGAATTGAGAGAAATATAGACAAATTGATTAATTATATAGTAATAGAAAATAATTGGTTTGGATTTTGTATAAAAATTTAATATTTATTTAATTTGTATTTAATTCTCAATTATGATAACTAATTATAACTACCAGAGCTGTCCAAGACCGAAAATCTTCCAGGATCGAGACCAAGACTACATCCCAAAACCGAAAAAACCAAGAAAAGTCAAGACTTTGATCAAGAGTCTTGGATAGCTCTAATAATTACCAACAAATGCTCAGTCTTGTCTTAGACTTGTCACATCCATAGTTATGACCTCGTGGTCGTCCTCATACTTCGTAGCAAGATAAGAGGACCAATTTTGGAAGAACTTTCAAGTAATGTTCCCAATTCATTAATGTTTTATATATAAATCTTAACAATCCCCCTCCATAACCTCGACATTTAAATGCTTAAAAACCTTCGTGTTTGATTTAATTGTACCATAAAATGTTTATGAATATTTTGTTTAAAAAAAACCCCTTCCTTTTTAAAAATTTTCCTTTATAACAAACTTTCTGAATAATGAAATTAAAACTTATTTAATGTTTATTTAATTAAAATATGTTTCGTTACATCGATTTTTAATTAAAAAAAGAGAATGGTGAGGTCTGGGAAAGAATCTGCCTAACTAATATAGTATAACACACCCAGAAGAACCCATACTTAGAATATTTATCTATTTTTTAATATTTAAAGAATTGAATATTTTTTATTTTTAGCTCGAATAAAATCAAACAAAACAAAATTTTAATAAAAATTTATTTATTCTTTTTATGGCCAAAAAACAGGTTTATAACAATGAGTGAAATCAACAAAACATTTAATTTGAAAAATGGAATAAATTGGACAAAAATTGAGGGAATTAGTTTAATTGTATGAAAATAGATTAAAAAAATAAAAAGAATATGTATTTTAAATTGGAAATGATTAGGAACATTAAATAATATTTGGTTAAGAGGAGTGCTGGGAAATTTTGATTTTGTTAGTAAATTTTTCCTTAGGGGTGGAAAAAGGATTTTATAAGCACTGGATTTTCCATAATAAATCTAAGTTTATTTTTAATAATTTTAAATATATCGTCTTTATATATTTTAACTTATGAATATTTTATTTACTTATAATTTATCTAAAATTAACAAAAAATGTAAATTAAGACCTAAAGTTTCAACCCAGAAATAGAAGCATTATTTATGGCATATCTATTTTAGGAATAGATTGCTAACCTTAGTCTCGAAGATTAAAAATTCCTCACATAATTATTTCATAAAATTCAAGTCTGTTGATTATTGTTTGCTTTATCACTTTTAATAAAAAGTGGTTGATTTGGTGTTATTTTCTTCTTTGGAATTAATTTACCAAATACTGATTTATATGCATTTCTGTATTCTTTGCTATAAATTTATAAAAAATTAATATTTTGTAAAGTTTAACTTTTAATAACTAAAATTAGTAAAAGAGAATTTCATGGACTTTAAAGATTTTCTATGCCCGCGGCCACGAACTTTTGAACAAAACTTTTTCATTCCAAAAATATTTTCTTATAATTTCTTAACCCTATTTTGATAAAAAATCCTCATAAAAAACAACAGGTTTAAATTGTATTTATGAAATCTTAAATAGATTGTCTTAACAGGATTATAAGTCTCTGTATAAGTTTGAAGTTGATCTGATCAGCAATTTAGAAAATTGGAAAAAAAATTTAGGGTGTTTTATAATTTCTTAACACTCCATATTTATTAAATTAAAAATAATTTTAAAATTCTTACTTGCAAATAATTAAAATCAAAGCATTAATTCCAGCTGTAATTACGTAAATACAAGTTATAATAAGAATAATTACACTTGAAATATTAGTAGCAATTATAGAATATTCTATTTGATTAGATTTTGGAAAAAATGAATATATCAATAAAAAGGTATATTTTAATAAATAATTTCTTCCTAAACAAGCAATCATCCATCCAAAAATAAGAATTAATGAAATAATCAAAACAGAACGAAGAATTCGAAAAGAATTTGTAATAATTGCTTTTATATCTTGAAAATTAATTATAATTAAAATTATTTTTTATTAAAATTATTTTAAAGATTTTTTTTTAATTAATTAGTAATATTAGTCTTTTTTTTTTGCAATAATAATCAGTCAATATTTTTATGAACAAATAAAAATTAATTAATTACCTTTTTCTGGACGATCTTGATTCGGTGTAACTTGATTTTTTGGCTTAAAAAACTTTTTTCCGATAGAAGGCCAAATAATTTTACAAAATATTATTAAATAATTTAAAAGAGAAAGTGAAATAATTATTATACTATAAGGATTAATTAACAAATCAGAATATAATCCAGAATTACAGTAAAGAGAACTGAAAAAGAAATGTTTATTTATTTTTTTAAATTTAATATTTTACTTTCCATAAGGTGAATTTATAATCGTTAAAACATTAAATTGAAAATAAGAAATAATTCCACCAAAAATTAAACAAATACAATAAATTATTATATATGAACGAAACAGTGTAGAATCAGGAATAACATGCATTCTGTTAAAATAAATAAAATATTAGAATACAGTAGTCAATGTATATTAAATTATTAAATCTCAATAAAGTCAGCATTTCGATAATGTCAACTTTTTCCATAGTAAGGGAAAGATGAAACAAATCTCTCGAAAAATTAAAGTTCATTTATCGTTCCAATAATAATCAAGACTGAGGGCTTCGTCTGTGGTTCAATGGGTCTTTGAACACTGAGGGGCTTAACAGGGAAAAAAGACTGTCTTTAAGTTAAACATCAAATCTTTTTAAATACATGTCTTATTAGGAAAAATGACATTAGATATTTTCCCTTTTTCCTTTGTCAATAAATGACTCTTAAAAAATGAACGAAAGCGTTATATTCTTATTTATTAAAAATGAAAAACTTGAATTATTATAAAATTTTACTTTAAAAAAATTGCATGTTTGACTTTACCGTATTTATCCGAAGAAGAGTTTCCATCTTTATGTTTGTTTTAAAAACATTTAATAAAAATTCAACTTTTTGTGGCGAAATATGGATGAAATATGGAAATATGGATGAAACCTCAAAATATGGGAAAATATGGAAATGAAAAACCATACTGGAAGCTTCAAACCAAGCTAAAATCATGTTTTTTGAACGTTTCATGGCATTCCTAGTTCAGGAAAAAAATATGGATTTCCATATATTTGACAGCCTTAATTATTAGAATGCTATTATCTAAGCAAAAGAAATTACATTGAACTTCAATTTATCGTCTTCATAAACTGTAGGCGAAGGTAGAAGGTTGTAGAACTCAATCACTGACTCCTCACTGGGGAAATTCATTCCCAAACAAAATTTTTAAACCAAAAATATACCAAAATTTTCAAAAATTTGTTTTGATTTAAATTTTCATATTTAATAAAATAGAAATAATTGCAAAAATAGCTGGAAAAAAATAAAATGGATGTTGAACTTTGTGAGAGCTTGAGCATTGTGAGAATTTAATAAAATTTTTAATTAAGAAACTAAAATTTATTTACAATTATTTTTTTTTATAAAATTAAGCTTTCATTTTTAAACTTTCATTTTATTTAAATACTATTTATAAGAACATTAAGAAAAATTAATGCAATATTTAAATAATTACAAATATCTCCATTTTGTAAATATTTTGATAATGATGTCTTTAGATAATATTTGTGTAATTGAATATAAAAGATCATCTCATCAAATTTTGAAGAATAAATATTTTTTAAATTAAGAACGGGAACATAACATTTAAATGTTATATATTCATCTACATATTTTAAAACTACAATTTATCCAAAAAATGTAAAATTAAAAAAGAAAAGCAGAAAGGATTTTATAAAAAATTTAAACTTAACCCTAAAATAAAGATATCAACATAAAACTAAGAAAGAAAGAGACGCTTGTTTTACAGACTTCTTTTTTAAGTTTTTAAGTTTTTTAAAATTTCTAAACCTTCAATATCATAACTTAAAATTTCTAATTTTCATCATCACCCCCTTGATTTAAATTTTCATTCTCTTCAAAGTTTTTATAAATATGAAAAGGCCATTTCCCTAACAAATGATCAAATCCATCCACATCAATTGCTGTTACAAAAAGATCTACAGCAAAAATAGAAAGGACACCTTTAATTGAATGACAATTCACAACGTTTCCTAGTTCGCAGAGTTGGGATAAACCATAAGTACATTCACAAGCATTCTCCTTTGCTTTTATCAAAAAACCTTCAATATCGCCAACATTTTCTTTTATAACCTCTAAATAAGTTTAAATAATAAAGTAATTATTTTTTCTTCTTAGTAATTTCGAAATAATCCAAATCGAAAATATAAAATAAAAAAATTTCTTTTTGCATAGGGTAAATCCATTTAAGTGATTAAGAATAACATTTGGACTAAATCGATAGCCAATAACTCAAAACACAATGCATTTGCTTAGAATTTAAAGAAAATTCAAGACTAAAAATAAAAAAAAATTAGAAAAAATAAATGAAAAGGGTTAAAACAAGCAAGGTTATAAAACCCATGGCATTAGCATTAACCATTACCTTAAAATAACTTTACATTCTTGACCAGGAGAAAATTTTGTAAATTATGTCGCCGAAGGACCCTAACTTGTTTATTTCAGCGAAATTTTTTACATTTTCATGTCTCAGGGGGTAAAATTTTTGATTTTTTGCTAAATTTTCATAAAAAGCTATTTAACAAGCAAAGTTCATCAAAAAATAAATATCAATATATAAATTTGTTTCTCAAGTTGGATTCGAAACTTGCTTAGAAAAATAATACAAAAGTTGGATCCTGACCAGGGATGTCCGCAATTGAAAAAAAAATTTCCGGAACCGCAATCCGGAATCCGCAAATTCAATTTAAAAATCCGGAAACGCAATCCGGAATCCGCAAATTCAATTTAAAAATCCGGAAACGCAATCCGGAATCCGCAACTACTAAAAACCACGCAATTTCACGCAATCCGGAATCCGCAATTTAAAAAAATTCAAATAAAAAATTTAATCACTTCAAACAGTAGTTAAAATTATAAATAAGTAAATTATGATGAAGTGTTAATAACATTTCAAGGTTTTCAGGTAATAAATTTTTTCTAAGATCATTTGCTATCAACCCCGCGGTACTAAATAGACGTTCGGACTCAGAACTAGTAGCTGGTGCACAGTGATATTTTCTAACTAATTTACCGAGCAAAGGCCACTTTTCAGAATTAACCTATAACCTTCTAAATGTAATAATGAGATTTTTTATTAATACCTTCCAGTAATCAGACGGACTCGATCCAACTTTCAACTTTGAATCACGAAGGAATTCGTTCACCTCAACTTCAGACTTCTGTCGTTTTTCTAGGGCTGTTGGATTTCTAAGTTGCTCCTAGTATAAAAGTTTGAAAAATGGTAATATTATTTTTACCTGAAACATAAATGAGCCCTGTTTTTCTTTTTCATAATTTGAAAAAAAGTCTTCTGTACTTCCCATTGAAACTTCGTCCTCCATTGGAATAAGAAAGTCGTCGATCTCTTCCTAAAGTTATTGTAAAGAATTTTAAATGATTAAGCATAATTACATTTGTTATTTGATTTTTTTCTGCTTCTTGAATTAACCACTCTTTATATGAGACAAAAAAATGTGAGAGACAAAAAATCGATAGATGACAAATCATGAATTACTCGATTTTTTTTTATAAAATTTAGATATTTATAATTTTTAAATTAAAACCTTCATTTCACTATAAGCTTCCGGTAGTTCAAATTGAGAAAAATGTCTTCTACCTGGTGGAGAATAACGGGGTTGAATGATCTTACAAAATCGAATAAATCCAGGCTGTTCTACAAGAGAAAATGGTAAAATGCCAGCTGCAATCATTTCAATTAAACTCCTATTTGCCTCTTTAGTTGATTGACCATCTCTATCCCAATTGCCTAAATCACTGATTCGTAATTAAATTTAAAAAAACAAACTTGATTTTGTTACATGCAGGACGTCCAAAATATCAGTTGACTCTAAATTAGGTTTCTTTGGATCAGTTTCAAGCAATTGAGCTTTAGCAAAACTCCGTTTAAGTGGATTATCCTTTAAAAATAAAACAAGAATAAAAATATGAAAAATTAAAAACTTCTCTATTTTGTAATGCTTTCTCTTTCCTTTTTCGGTCCTCAGCTATATAATTTTCACGTTGTTTGAACCAATCAGGTGTTTATTTTCTAAGTGTGATTTAAGACATTGTGTGCTGTAGCTTTTTCCAGTATCTTTAACGTAGTTACACTCAGGATCTTTACACTTAGCAGTACTCTTGTTAATTCTGTTGAAGTAATACCACCAATTTCCAGGATTTAATGACATTTTATACTAAGTCTTTATTAAAACGTTAAAGAAACAATAAAATAATAATTTGTTCATAAACTTAATATAAAAAGTAAAAAATACATCTTGCCAAACATTTTTATACAAATGTAAATTAAGAAAAAATTGCGTAAAATTGCGGAAAAATCATGAAAATCCGGAAACGCAATCCGTAATCCGCAAATTCAATTTAAAAATCCGCAAACGCAATCCGGAATCCGCAACTGCTAAAAACCACGCAATTTACGCAATCCGCAATCCGGAATCCGCAATTGCGGACACCCCTGATCCTGACGCTACAAAATTAACACATTCGAATGGGTAAATTTTATCATTATGATAATATTCGTTTCGTATATATTTAATAATTCTATTGAAAATTTCATAGTAACGAAGATTGCCAGACTCTTTTACAATTATACATTGATAAACATAACTTTCTAAAGTCTTTATTTTCTCACAAAAATTGTTAGTCAATGGTGTTTCTGGATTACCATAAGGATTTAAATGATAACAAATATTTTTAGCATTTTGAAGAATTCTTCTATTAAACATCAATAATAGTTCGTAATCGTTAATATCAAAACGACCTTTAATTTAGTTTTTTTATTAAAATAATTACAAAAATAATTTGAGAATTCTCATAAATTTATATATATTTCAAAAAAATCGCTGGTTGAGGAGATATTTTTGTTAAGACAATATTACATATTAAAAATACTTACCATGTATGTTTAGATTGTTATTGACATCTATCATAAATTCGTCTAAATTTTATTATAAAATTTATAATTATATTTATATACTAAATTTATATAGAACACATAAAATAATTTATAACAAAAATTTATTACCTAATCAATAAATGATTATTTTTTCTACTAATTAGTGAATTTACCTTTTAGTGCGTCGTGATCAACAATTAAATCTTCTCGTGATATAATAAAAATATTCTACGTTAAATATAATTTTCCAGTATTCAAGACAAAGCTACACAGGCTCGAGAATATAGTCACCGAAAGCCTAATTTTCATCGAGGATGGGTGAGAGACAACTCGGAGTAGCCGTTCAGCTAGCTGATTCAGAGTAGGCCAAAGTGGGACGATCCAGAGTATAAGGAAATTAAACCAAACTTGGCTCTAAATATTAGCAAATTAAATTAAAAAAAATTCCCTACAACAAAATCACAATAAATTTATTGAAAAAACGAAAAAATTATTGAAAATACCATGGGCACTTTCAGCAAAGTAAAAGAGTGAAACTAACTTACCGTATTTCTTTTAATAGAACCGCACTCCCTAGTTGAAGCGCACTCCCTAATTTAAGCGCACCCTACGAAGCAGTTGAAAAATTCAATATAAACAAAAATAACCCAATAGACACAACCGACATCTTTCTTTATCATTGCTTGCCAAAAATTATCTTCTTGTAAAAATTTATTTCCAAATTTATGTACTCTGAATCGTCCCTTTTGGATCATACTCCAATCGGCTAATCTGAATCGTCATTATCCGATCAAAGATAGATGAAACATAGGAACCTAATGCCTATCAATAGGAATTTCTTTCCCGATCTCGGAGGAAAAATTACATACCCTTCAATTTTATTGCTGTAAATTGAGCTGACAAGTTTGATACTTCCTCATCCCAAGTGTTATAATATTGATTTTGAGAGGAAGATGGAGCAGTTTCCCATTCTGTTCCTTCATGGTAATGATGTGAAGGTTGAGTTTCCCATTCTGTTCCTTCATGGTAATGATGTGAAGGTTGAGTTTCCCATTCTGTTCCTTCATGGTAATGATGTGAAGGTTGAGTTTCCCATTCTGTTCCTTCATGGTAATGATGTGAAGGTTGAGTTTCCCATTCTGTTTCTTGATTAACCAATTCTATTCCAACGTTACTACCCTCTCCTGTAGTAGTCTGTTGAATGGTATTTGCATTCACAAAAATCTTTTGACATTTCCTACAGAATTTTTTCCAACATTTTTTTAATTCATTGGCCAACTTATCAAGGTGAATACACCTATTTGGACGTTCTGTACCTTCATGATTCCAACAAGATTTCCAGCATGAATTATTGTTTACTTCAGTGTTTCGATACATTCCATTTATTAATGGAACAACGATTGAAATAATTAATAAAAATAGTAACATTACCTAAGTAAATTAAAATTATTAGGCTCTTGTCCAGTTTAGTAGTCCAATGAACTTATAGTATCCAATGAAAGTTTATGAGTCCAAACTCTAAAATAACGCAGAACAAGTAAAAATGTATGGACTTACTGCTAATTTACAATCATTTCTTTGTTAAGCACGTGTTAACCACGCACACAAAAAAACTAAGAAACCCCAATCCGTAACATATTTTGAATATATTAAGCTATAACATTCTCATACTAGGCAGTAACCCACTCATCTACAGGGAATTTTAGCCTATGGGTTGTTCGACATTTCATGGCATATTCGTTGTTAATTCTCTTTACCAGCGAGTGAATGATGGTGGTGAGGTTAATGAATTTAAAAGTGGAGAAAATACATACATAAAATTTAAGAGGGGAATCGCAGCGAAATGATGTAGTGTAATTTTTGTAAAACGCGAATGACAATCCCAATAAATGACATTTAATCGATTAATATATTTAAAAATTTAGATTTTCTAGCAAAAAATTTAGCAATTTTTTAGCAAAAATTTTGCAATGTCAGTTCCATACCAGCAAGAACTGACTTAGCACAGGTTTCCAGCAAAATGCCAATACAGAAAACACAATGCAAAATACTTTATTTTAAAATTTTAAAATTGACTTTTTGAATTTTTTATTTTTTTGTTTAAGAGCATTTATATTTTAAATCATTCAAGCTATTGGTAGTTGAGTCGGTAACATCTCCGCCTTTTGCAGGAAGGTTGCTGGCTCGACTCCTAACCATTAGCTTTAGTTTTAAAATTGAATTTTTAATTTCTGCATTTTGTCGGATGACATTTTGCCAGTTGGACATTCTGAAAATTGGACATTTTGAAACTTAGACGTTTTGAAATGTGACAGTTCAATAGCATTGGTAAAATTTCTCTGATTTCTCTAACCAATTTTTGGTCTCTATCTTGATTGCACACTCTCTCAAAAATCGATAAAAAAGAAGTGGAGAGTGTGTAGTAATCTTTGAAAAATTTTGATCTTTCCACTGCCCATTTCTCCGGGAGCCGAAAAGTTCGGCTTTTCTGAGCCGCAGGCGAAATTTTTTTAGTTTTCGATATTTCTCCAAAAAAATCTCTCCATTTCTCACATTTTTTGACAAAATGTAAACGAATTTGGCGAAATGTTACAAAATTATAAAGAATATGCGGAAGAAAATCGGAAGAAGTTCAAAAATGCGGAAAATCCTGCATAAGCTGTAAAATGACCACTATATCGGCGACCATTGTTCAAAATTTTTTATAAAAAAACCCAGAACACAATTTGTGGAACGGCAACACAAATGTACACTAGAATCAACCAACATCTTTCTTCATCATTACTTGCTATTAAAAATATTTTTCTTGCGAAAAAATTATTTACTTGCCAATAAATGTTAATAAATGTTTACCCCAATTCCCCGCCTGGGAATCTTTTAGGGGAACGGGGATGCCGGGGAATTGCATGTCGCGGATCGGGTCGGGAATTTACCAAAATTCATCGTCAGACGGGGTGTCGGGGTCGGGGCTGAACCCTAATTAGAATTATTAGATTAAATGAAACGTTGATAGTACAGTATTTTCTCAAATAATTACCTCAGATAATTATTTTTTCAACATTTCGGTGGAGGGGGTAATTATCACATCTAGAATACATATGAAAATACTATAAAAATTTGCAAAAAATTTCTAAAAAAAGTTTGTATTTTGAATAAAAGCACGATTACACATAAAAATTAATTTAAATTTATTAAAATATAAAAATTAAACGCTATGAAGAGTAAATGATTTTCTAATAAAAATTAATAATGGCATTGCCAACTCCAATTCTTGCCTTTCTCCCCCTCTCTATCCATCGATCACATTGAAGGCAATGAGTGCGACAATTGACTGATTTTATCTGCTTTTATTGCTAACACGTTAAATTTCGAAAATTTAAATTAACTTTCACAAGTTCTGTCAAAAGTTTGTCTAATTTATTCAAAAGTTTTTTAAAATAATTATCAAGCAAAGCAGCTTAAAAAATAAACACAAAATTCAGTTTAAAAAACAAAAGTTTTCTAATTAAATCAGTATCAACATCCTTCTAAGAATTTATGGGTTTTATACAAACAAATTTCCCTTGATTTAAAAATATGTTTTTATTGTCTAATATTAAAAAAACATATATTTTCTCTTACTATTTAGAATATTATTTTACATTTATTCATCACATAGACTTTAAACACGCGCATAATGGCCAAACACAATGACTAAATAATCAATATTTTGTTTATTGTTATTTTCTCTTTTTGTTATTTATTTTTTAATCGATACAAACACTTGTTTAAATATTCCTTGAGAGAATTTTTATTTTTCACTGCTTAACAAAATTTAATAAAAATATGGTTGCAATGCCTTCAAACTTGTTTTGGTGGAGAACGCTTGTCGTTCTTTGTAAGTTTTTTGTATAAAACGAAGTTTTTTGGGGTGTTTTCTAAGGTTAGCGACTTTTGCGGCCTGTACACTCGCGGCTCAGAATTTTTTGCCCCGCAAAGGTTTTTTCTCAAAGTAGTTCGCTAAGTTTTTCGCAATTTTTGCTTTATTAACTAACAAATCCAAACTAAAAATACTACACTCTTAAGATGTTAGATAATAAATTTACAGGTTTTGTGGTCTCAATCATGTCAATCATTCTAATTCTGTTTTCTGGCATTTATTGGCCACTTATTTTTGTGTGTATTCCGATTGGCACTGGTTTTGGGATTTGTGGAAAATGTGGAAATACTTCTCCAATAATCGTTCAGAATTATTAAACTCGATAAAAGTTTTATATTATTTTTTGTTAATGAATCGGAATCTAAATCAATTTTAATATTCTAAGTTGACCATAAAGGGCTATAATTAAAATGAAGCGAGATATAAATTCTGATTCATTTTGGCTATTTATTTTTTAATAAATAAAAATTTTAACAAATAAATTCATTGTAAATCTGTTTTAATGTAAATAATTATAATAATTTACATATAATGAACAAAAGGGAATTTAACAATGTTTTGGAGGTTCTTCCCTCCCTCCTTGTTGAGGATCGACATATTAAAATAATTTAAAGATAATTTTATAAATTACTCATTTTTGTTAAAATATTTTTCTTGTTCATCTTTCGCTTATTCTCCTAATTTGTCATCTCTTTAATTCCAAAAATGTCCTTAATTTCATCTTTTAACCTTTTCATGAAATTGTCATTTCAAACTAGAGTGCGGCAAAATCAATTTCCGGGATCCCGTAACGGGATTGGTTTTCAAAACTTCGAACGGGATGGGATCCCGCGGGATTAATCCCGTAAATCCCGAAATCCCGCCAATCCCGGAAAATTTTTGTCCGGGATCCCGTCGGGATTTCGGGATTTTTGCCTCAAATAAGATTTAAAGTTATAAAAAAGTAAATGTACTCGTTTATAAACGTTCTGAACATAAAAAATCGTTTTATTAAACATTTTAATAAGTGTAATTGACATCTGGAATAGAATTATGTAAGAAGATCAACATCTCAGCATTTTCTGGGGAAAGTCGTGAACGTCGATAATCAAAAACGTCCCTCGCTACACTAAACAGTTGTTCAGAAGCAACGCTTGTGCTCGGTGCAGAAAGGTATCGCTTTGCCATTTGAGAAAGGATCAAAAATGTAAAATATTTATATTAAACAAAAAACTGAATAACATACCGGGAATTTTTTCTCATTAACATGCCACCATTGCAACGGATCAACGTGCATTTGGGTTCGCTCACTCCCTTTATATTCACGCAACTCAAACTCAATTCCTTTACATTCTTCACCAACTAAATTTAGAGAAATTTTTAATATTAATTCCTCCTGCTCTACCATTCTTTCAATCATCTTTAGAGTTGAATTCCAACGAATAGCAGTGTCCTTAAAGTTTGATTTTAATTTTGACAACTTTATAAACTTCGGGAAGAAATCTTCGGTAGTGACTCTCGTCCAGAAGTGTGTCTGACATATTTCTGACTAATTTTTTAAATGTTGGATGATTGATTGTCCGAAATGGAATGTTACAACAAGCAATGTAGTTAATGACATTTTTATCCATGACAGTGAGGCTACCTGAAAAATAAAATTTCAAAATACATTTAATAAAATCAACCAGAAGATCGTGTGCAATATTTTGTTATATTTGTATTTTCTTGATTTGACTTGCCTTCAATTTTGGTATATTTTTCCGTGAATTCCGATCCTTTATGCTTGCCAAAAAGACCCTTTCACGCTGCCGTCTGATAACTTAAGCAACTTTTTGCATTCCAAACATTCAACAATATCCTTGTCTTTTTTATCATAAAGACCAATTTGCCAAATCGGGTGGCTCATTACTTTAAGAAAAGGACAGAAGAAAATAAAGTAAGAAAAAGAGAAAAAAGGGAATCAGAGAAACGAGAAGAATCATGGAGAGAAAAGAGAAAGGAATTTTTGGCATTGTGTAAATTGCTAATATTTGCCAAAGTAAAAATAATTTCAAAAATCCCGTAAATTCCGAAAAAATTTCCGGGATCGCGTAACGGGATTGGTTTTCAAAACAACGAACGGGATGGGATCCCGCGGGATTAATCCCGTAATCCCGAAATCCCGGAAATCCCGTTTGAAGCAAAAAACCCGGGATTTCGGGACGGGATCCCGTAAAATCCCGTCGGGATCCCGTCCCGTGCCGCACTCTATTTCAAACCCTTAAATCTGATGTAATTTTCCCCTATATAAGATTCTTCATTATATTCCAATTTCATCTTCCTTGCTTAATATAATATCCCCATTTTGCTTTGTAAGTTTTCCCCAAATAAAGTTTTAATAAAGTTTTTTTAATTTAAATTGTCTGAGTTTAGACAAAGTGGTGCCCCAGATATTTTAGCAAACTGAACTCCAACACTGAGCACGTTGGTATGGCAGTGATTGTTTCATCACTGCCGAATAAAAATCGTCCAAGAAGTACCGCACATCGGCCTGCGAGAGATTTGGTCAAAAGAAGTGTGCAAATCCTGAATCAGAAAATTAAGGAAAGAAAAAAAGAAATTCCAAAAACGAGCCCGCCGGAGGAGAAACAACCGGTGGTAATACAAATACAATTTCCCACTTTTCAGCAACCACAGGCTCAATACCCGTATCAACACATACTTCTTCCCCCACCGCCTCCGCCGCCACCTCTGCCACCACCTCCACCGCAGAGAGAATCTGAAAGAAACCAACAAAGAAATAATCAAAACAACCCTAATTTTAATTACCATAGGCGCTTTTTTCACCAACACCGACACCGTAATTGGCAACCGCGCAATTCCAATAGACTAACAACCAGCTCTAATTGGAACCAAATTCGCCAACGCCGTAACTACCAAAGAAACTTCCGTCGTCCTTTAAGACAAAACAACTACCGTAATCCAAATCGTTATGGGCGACATTTTGGAAGAGGGAATCAAAGTGCTTCGGCAACGTCTCATTCGTATCAACACAGACGCAGCCGGGATCGATTTCACCATCGGCGCTGATTTAAGTGAGTCAGATAAACTAAAATTAATAGAGCGTTTAAAAAATCAAATTGATACAGCGGGGGCCAAAATAAGAAATTTAATGGATGAATTAGATAAACAAAATATGAATTATGTCAGATATTATTCCACCTTAGGCCCAGTACAAAAAGCAGCTGAAAAAGAGGCTTATGCTCAATTTGGAACCGGGAAAAATGGATTTTTAGTAACCGTGGAACAAAGCAGGGACATTTTAGAAATTCTGGAAGAAAATAAAAAAGCATTAGAAAAAATGGATTCCGGATCAGTAAAAAATTCAGAAAATATTAATGTAAAATTACCGGAGATAGAATTGCCAGAATTCAACGGGGAATTAAAAAATTGGAATGCCTTTTATGAGGAATTTAAAGCTGCAGTTGATGATCAACAAATACCAGAAAAAAGAAAAATGCAATATTTGAAAAGTGCATTAATTGGTGAACCACTTGAGCTTGTTGATCAGTATCCACTTAAGGCAAAAAATTATAAAATAGTGCTGAATTTGTTGCAGAAAAATTTTGGCGATAAAGATAGTATTAAATGCAGCTTACATGCCGCCTTAAGGCGAATGCCCCGTTCTGGAAAATACGTACCTGAAATAAGAAAAACATTAAGAAAAATTGAGTCCATAATTCAACAGTTGGAAAACATGGGCGAAAACATTGAGCATGAGCAATTAATCTTAGAAATAGAATCTAAAATGCCAAAAAGAATATTAACGGAAATTTACAAAAGAAAAAGATTTTCCATTTTTAAATGGAAAATAGTTTAAGAAAATTTAAATGTAAATCGATGACTGAAGCTCAAATGTTTTTAAACTGTTCTATTGATCCAACTGTCTGCCACTGCCGGCCAGCCGACAACAAAGTAAATTGTGATTGTAAAGAAATATCTACCCAAAGGGAAATATTTCTTTTGGAAAATAGTTTACCCCTTTCCCATAATGGAATACTAATTAAAAATAATTTTGGAAATCTTGTTGCATCAACAGAACTTTCATCAGCAACTTTACAATTAAAAATAAGTGGAATGAGATTAAAAACAGAAATAGAGTTAAATAAATGTATTGTCATGAATGTTAATTTGACAGGTTGTTATGAATGTAGTGAAGGGGCTAAAATAGATCTGACTTGTACTACCGACTTTGGAAAAAATTTAGCTAATATTATATGTCCGAGCACAAAAATGTTTGCCTTATGTGACACAAAAGGAATAAGAAAAGAAATCTCTACTACAATAGCGCACGCCCAAGTAGAAGAAAAGTGTGAAGTGTTTTGTGGATTACACCCGACAACCTTTCTCTTGAAAGGCAGACTAGCGGCGGCCGAAGTGAATCACATAAAGACTTGGAGAATGATGGGAAGCAAGGAGGCCAAAACTGAAAACACATTTTTCTCTTGGCTACTCAATTTTGATTTTTTCAACCTTCTCTACTACTTGGCCAACCCAGCATATTTAGCCATTTTTCTACTCACCCTGCTAACACTATTTTTTATGTTCTATTGTCTACTCCCTCTTCTCCTGCGTTGGCTGCTCGCCTGCTTCGCGCAACTTATTTGCCCCCGGAGTGTTGAGGATCGACATATTAAAATAATTTAAAGATAATTTAATAAATTACTCATTTTTGTTAAAATATTTTTCTTGTTCATCTTTCGCTTATTCTCCTAATTTGTCATCTCTTTAATTCCAAAAATGTCCTTAATTTCATCTTTTAACCTTTTCATGAAATTGTCATTTCAAACCCTTAAATCTGATGTAATTTTCCCCTATATAAGATTCTTCATTATATTCCAATTTCATCTTCCTTGCTTAATATAATATCCCCATTTTGCTTTGTAAGTTTTCCCCAAATAAAGCTTTAATAAAGTTTTTTTAATTTAAATTGTCTGAGTTTAGACACTCCTGTTTGAAATTTCACAAAAATATATCAGATCCCCTCTACTGAAAACACTATAATGAATATATTTATTTCTTTTACAAATGTAATGGAACGTTTCTAATTTTATTTTAACTCAGTAACTCATCGTTTTCTTTTATTTACATCCAAGAATTTCTTTGACTTTTGGGGCACATTCGTCTTTTCGATTGAAAGTATTCTTAATAAATATTGAATTGTCGTATATGCTCAAATAATTACCCACTCAATTCGATCCCATCCCTAAGGGGATAACTAATCCCAGCAAGTAATTGAATCGGGATTTCCCGAAATTTCAATTTCACCAGTTTCTAACCTTAATGCAGGTACAATCAGGAACATCATTTTTGCAGCAGTCTTGTAATTGCTTTTCTAAAAATTAAAAAAAAAGTTGTGAATAATCTAATATGAAAAATAATTGTAAAAATCCACTTATTAGATTAGTATTTTTTCATATATATATATTTTTCAAATTTTATAATTTTATTTTAAAAATTACGTTGATTAATGCTGCATTTAACAGGATTGAAAAAAGCAAACTGAAAATAATCAAATTTTAAAAAATTTTATTTTTTAAGACCGTTTTAGCTTCTTCACATTTTGAGGTTGAAGATGGAGGATTAGAATGAGCTCTAATTTGTACAGACAAAAAATAAATTGTGAATAAAAGAAAGGTAATTTTGCTATGCATTTTTGGCTAAAATTATAATTAAATTTATTTTTATATTTTTGATAAAATAGAGTTAGATCCGGTTAAATATCACACCAATTAATGGTAAGTTGCATGTATATTTAAGATGCTTTTGATATTACGAACGATCTTTGGGCTTATTACCGGAGTTTGATTATATCTATAATATTTATCATTTTTGATTGGACTTATTTTTCTTGTTTTTATTTGAGAGCTCAATAACTGAAAGAATTTAGGATTTTATTTTTAGAAAATTGCATAGAATATTAACCTTCTAAAACTCTACATTAAAATTAATCTGAAAGTTTTAAGAATATTCTTTCATTAAATATGCTTACAATTCTAATTTTTAACGTTTTTATACTAAAGTCTATTTTAATAAAAGCCATCTTGAAAATTTTTATTACAAAGTTTTTAACATTAAATAACCAATATACTTTGATCAAAAATAAACGTGTTAAATTTAAAAAAAGCATAGAATTAAAAAAAAAGACCAAAAATAAGTCTCATAATGATAGCAAAAAAGATTTAGTTTAAAAATTATTTTAGGCAAATATTAACAAAGGCAAAACAAAACAAACAAAGAAAAAAGAGTAAAGAATTTTTAAATTGAAGAGTAAAGGTTAAAGAATTTACAAAACATTATTTAAAAATTATCCCAAAATGTGTACTTTCTTTTAAACAAATTTTGAAAAATCTTTGATTAATTTACTCACAAAATACCCTCCCTCAAATAATTACCCCCTCCAGAGAAAGGTTGAAACAATAATTACCAATTAGGGGTAATTACCCTATCTAAAATAAACTCAAATAATTACCCCCTCCCTAATAATTACTCCCTCCAGCGAGAGCTTAAAAAATAATTACCCAGGGTAATTATTTGAGTAAATACGGTACCTTATGAATAAGGGTTTATGATATTTAGGTTAATGCCTGTTTGCCTAAAAAACTCGAACGTTTCCCGAAATAATTTACAACAAAAATTATAATTGCTTATTAGTTTAATAATATATGTGCTAAGTTAGAAAATACAAAAAATTTAGAAAATTTATTATGAATGCTTAAATATTTTAATTAAGTTTTATTTTAATTAATATGTCTTTTATTTTATCTTCAATCACCATAAATTATTCTATAGCCAAGCATCGATTATTAACACATTTTAGCCCATAAGAGCAATTCACATAAAATAGCTTGGGATTTATTGGTTCGCAGCATACTTAAAAATTAAAATAAACAAAAATAATTTATTAATAAATATATACGTAATATTCCTTCCAAATTATTAATAATAACGAAAACTATTAAAAGAATTAAAATAAAATTAATATTCATTTTAAAATTCAAATCTAGAATAAAAATTAATAATTTAATATTTTATTTTTAAACTTAAAATTATGCGTCTTTAATTAAATTAAAATACACCTTTTAACAAAAAAATTTATTAAAATTTTGTTTGTAATTCTTAAGTAAGAATCTCGAAAATATTTTTCGAATTAAAGTTAAATTATATAAATAAAAAATTTAATTTTTAAATATTGTTTGGAAAAATCAAAAAATAAAATAATTAAATTATAAATAATTTTACTTCCTTATATATATACTTCCTTATATATAAAAATAAGCTTAAGAGATTGAACGGTCCTATTGAAATTGAATAAATTTTATTTATCGAATATTTTATAATTCTCTATCAATTCTTATATAACAAGTTTAATAAAATTAATAAGGAAGTAAAATCTTTATAAGAAAAAATTTTTGTTTAGTCAATTTTTTAAATAATTTTTTTTTTAATTTTCTTAGTAATAGAAATAGAATAATAAATTATAATAAAATCTAAAAAAAGAAGAGAATTATTTGTATAATTGAGATGCTTTCATTACTAAAATAGTGTTTGGTGCGACCTTCACTTGATTATTTCTTTTTATTAATTTTAATAATTTTTTGAATTCAACATGATATGACTTCCTGTAGTCGCTACTAAAAAATTATAAAATAAGATAGGTACCTATTCTTAATTAGGGAGGAAGTCCCTTTATATCAAGGCCCTTATTTCAAGAGGGATATTCGATTTCTTAGGTACGCGCCTGTCTAAAGTCACAGTGCTTATTCACGTTTACTGTCTCAGCTCATTCACTGCCTTTTCAAGTCTATTAAATACCTATTTGTAAAAATGATCGGAACAATTCCAACAATGCCAATATTAAGGTAAATCGTCGCTGATATACCCAAATACCACACCAAAATTGGAGTGATTTCTTGAATGTTATCAGATATACGTAAAGTAATTACTCCGATCAGATAGCTACTAACATTGAATAAAACTATTAGAAATATTGAACGATAAAATTTTTTCATATTCTCGTTGGTCATGTCTGGAAATATAAAAAGAAAATTTTGAGGTATTCCATAAAGGGTTTTACCAATCTTAATCATCGCCAATATTGCCACAAGAATATAAGAAATTATAGTAACAGACAAAACCAACATTTGTAAATAATATAATAAAGGATTTACAATTAATAAAATAATTTCAGCTAGCGAACCGCAAACATTCAACTTTTCGTTATATTTTTCAAAAAGAATTAAACAAGCAAAAGAAGACGTAGATAAAAAGGAAAATAATTTGTGCTGTCATATATTTTGTAGTTTTGATATTGTTATAGCTGAAATTTTGAGGAAAAATAATAGAAATATTTATTAAATATTTAATGAATCAGCAAAAAGTCTATGCAAACTAATCGACATAAGACAATTAAATCCTAAACATTCTCCAAAAAATGGTTCCAACACATTTCCTCATTTTTATCTCATTTTTACCTCATATATTAATAATATTTATAATTTTTCCCTAAACAAGCCTACTCACCTAACACAATTCTCATAAACTTACAATATTGGGAATGAAACAGCAAAAAGTCTATCCAGACTAATCGACATAAGACAATTAAATCCTAAACATTCACCAAAAAATGGTAATATTTGCCATTTAAACGCTTCATTAAACGGGATAAAATTAATTCCAGTTGAAGAATTGTAGAAAAAGTAGAAGGATCCTGCTTGATTTAAAATTTCTGCAATACAATTTATAAACAGTAATTTGCTGGTTTTGCTTTGTAATGTTGAATATTTAGATCTGATAATTTAGAAACTTAGAACTAGAGTTCGAAATTTTCGAATAGCCGGGCCCGATTTCCGGGTTTTTTATTGTGATCATACCCAGGCTACCGGGCCCAGAAACCGGAACTGATAGGCCGGAACTGATAGGTTAAACCGGAACTGATAGGGGGGAACCGGAACCGGAACTTTAAAAGCAAACCGGAACCGGAACCAAAAAATCCCGGAAGTTCCGGCCAACCGGAACCGGAACCGGAACTTCCGGCGAAGCTCTACAAATTTTGCCCTTTTTCTTACCTTTATTATATAATTAATTTTAAATAGCCTATTTTCAAGAACAGTTGTGGTCTAGTGGTTAGTGCTACAGCCTATATATTTTTCTAGGAGGTTCGAATCCTCTTGTTGCCAAATTTTTTCTTTTTGTTATTTTTTTAATTTTTAAAATTTCTAATTTAGTTTTTTGAATTTTAAGATTATTTTTTAATTTTTTACCCCTTCAAAAAAAATTTTTTAATTCATTGAATATGAATAGTGCTTACGTATTAGTATAGGCCCAGTATTTTTATCATCTATCTATTTTCTGTTTTTCTTTGAAAAATTCAAAAAATTGTCAGAAAAATTTTTAAAATTTATTATATTTTTAAATTCTTGAATAGTATTATTAAATGTAGTCAACGACTAATTTTGCCTATATTCAATGCCCCTATATTCAATGAATTAAAAAATTTTTTTTGAAGGGGTAAAAAATTAAAAAATAATCTTAAAATTCAAAAAACTAAATTAGAAATTTTAAAAATTAAAAAAATAACAAAAAGAAAAAATTTGGCAACAAGAGGATTCGAACCTCCTAGAATGTAGCACTAACCACTAGACCACAACTGTTCTTGAAAATAGGCTATTTAAAATTAATTATATAATAAAGGTAAGAAAAAGGGCAAAATTTGGCACTTTGGAGGGCCATAACTCGGCCCAAAGTTCTATTAAGCAGCTAGGATTAAAAATCCACAACAGAAACCGGGGTAGATCTACAACATATCCAAAAATCAGATCGATCCGCCACATGCACCCAAAAGGGTTTCCTTTGTCAGGGCTTCTTACAGTATAATTATTTCGAGGAAATACTATATGTATTTGTATTAAAGATATACATGTATTTAATAGTTATATAGCAAAAGCTTGCATTTATAGTAATTCCAATAATTTAAAGTAAAAATAGAATAAGAGCAGGAATAAATATCGGACAGATAATTCTTGATTCGATTGCAGCAAAAGCATTGTAGCAAATCTTAATTTAATTCAAAAATTTTTATTTGAATTTTTCCATGAAATTTAATTTATATTTTATTTATTTTAATTAACAAGTTTTCTCATTTTCTATTAAACACAATTTTGTTTAATTTGAGATCCTCTCATTACTACAATATTGTTTATTGGAACATTCACTTGATTATTTCTTTGTATTAATTTTGATAATTTTTTAAATTATTCTTTATATCCCTTCCTGTAGTTTCTACTAAAAAAATTTTTAAAATAAGAGATGGATGACATTTATAAGAAAATATTTATATTATGATTGGAACAATTCTAACAATTCCAATATTAATCTATATTGCCCCAAAATTAACCATATAACACACCAATGTTTAAGTAATTTATTGAAAACACTGTAAAGAAGTACTGACATTAACTCTATATTTTATAAATTATACCATGTTTTTGAATCTACATGAATTTTTAATGAATTTTTAATACTTCTAGTTATTAAAATATAATTTTCTCAAAATTTCCTCATTCTTTTGATAGAATTCTTTGTGATTATTTTTTATACTAATTTTATATTTTAATACCGTATTTTCTCTAATAGAATGGCATATCCATTGGAATGGCACTCTCTATTACAGTGGCACCAGAAAGGGGGTTTGAAAAATAGAGTGGTTGCCATTCTATTAGAGAAAATACGGTATATATAAAACATTAATTTTAATGTTTTATTTATTAAAGGGTGACCTTTTTAAAAACTTTTATTTAAAAAGAATTAAAAGAATTAAGTAATAAATAAGGGCAACAATTTCGAATAAATTATTTATAAAGTGCAATTTTATAAATGCGGCATTATAAAATGATATTTTTAAATTAAATTTAATTTCATAAATATTAAAAGTGCATTGTTTTGAGGTTGTGATTTACATGTGAAATTAATGAAATTATTAAGAGAAAATAACATATTTGGAGAAAAAGTCAATTATCCTTTGCCGCAGGCGAAAATCAGAAAATCAGATCTTAAGCATCAGAACAAGTCTGAAAAATTAAAAATCAGAGAATCTATTTTATCAGAATTAGCTATTTAAATCGTCTTAAAGATATTTTAAAACAATTAAATAACTTATGCATGTGAATGCACTAATGGAATAAAACTTAATCATGATGATGCAATTTCTTTATTAAATCCTAGACTATATATAAATGTTATTTTATCTTTCCCAATCCATAATTAAATAATTATTGAAATATGTGTTCGCTAAAATTTGAAATAATATTTCTCTTATTTATTTGCATATGTTTTTCATTTGGTGTCAAAAAACGAGATAAATGTAAGTAAATTTTGATAATATTCTAATTAATTCGCTGAAGATGACCGTAATAGTGATGACCGTATTCGAAGGATTAATAAATATTTTCAAAAGAATAAAGCCGATATTTTACATATTCATCCAAAGATGAATCGCCATGAAAAAAGAAAATTTTCTAAAACAATAAACCCTCCTATGAACATTGGAAATAAATGGGAGGTTATAATTAGTTGTTTTTAATTATTTTAACATAATTTATCATCAGGCAAAATTTTATTCGGCATTAAATGAAAACCTTCGAAAAATGCTTTTTGGTACATATCTAAATAGTTCAATATCTGAGATTAAAAAACAAGGAGGCCCAACAATCATGGATCAAAAAGCAAGGACTAGACGAGATATAGTTTATCCGGAAGATATTCCTCCAAGTGCATTTATTATTAATGAAAAATGGCCTGAATGCATTGATATATTTAAACATACAATTGGTAAAGTGGTTATTATGCTAATAATATTTACTAGGGTTGAGCGGGATCGGGATCCCGACCGAAAATCGGGATCGGGATTTGAGAATTGCAATACCGATCCCGACCCGGGATCGGGACTGGCTAAAATTGGGATCGGGATTTTCCTATTTTTTTAAATCCCGAATCCCGATCCCGGCTCGGGATCGGGATTTAATTATCGGGATCGGGTTTTTAATAAAATTCTTAAAAATCAAATAATTTTCACTAGAAACATTAAAAATCGCTATTTTTTGTTTATTTTCATTATTAAATTCATTTGAAATTTTTTAATTTCAAAAGTACAAGAGTCGATTTTAAAGAGTCGATTTAAAATGAATAGTTTAGGAAAACCGGGATGCCGATCCCGACCCGGGATCGGGATCAGCAAAAATCGGGATCGGGATTCAGAAAAGTTGTGATAATCCCGCCCGATCCCGATCGGGATTCCGATCCCGCTCAACTCTAATATTTACTGTATTGGGGATAATATTTAAGTTTATAGATGGGATTTGTTAAGTGACGTTGTATATATTGAGAGAAAGTACAAATGTATAGAAATTATTTTTTTACTTTATCTATTTTTTATATTTGTCAATCTATATCTAATCAAAAGTGTTCTTCCGATTCCAAAAAATTGTAAGGTTCCATGGTTCTGTCCCTGGGTGGTTCCAATTTTTGACGGTTCCGCGTTTCTTGGAACCGTTTGCTGGAACCGGCAGAACACTGCTAATCAATATTATCGTTAGAGAATGGTGAGTGCTCTAGTTGTTGGGCGATTGCAGCTGCAGATTCGATCAGCTCAAGGATTTGTATAAGGAAAGTTAATAGTTTTCGCGAAAAGGTAAAAAGATGGTCTGAACAAACTGATATAATTTCAAAAGAGGCAAAATTTATATGGGATTTTTCTAACCTGCTTGGAAATATGAATGATGATCTTAGTAGTTTAAAATCTCTTCCTTCTACCTTTGTTAAAGAAGAAGAAGCTATGCGACAATCATGGTAGCATATTCGCTTTAAAATTAAAAAAAAAAATTATTTAAGGACAATATTACTAATGCTTGAAATGGAAAAATTCTCGAGGATTAATATTCAATTCAATGAAAGGAAAAATTGGATGCTCTTGATGAATTTTTAAAATGGATTGAGAATAAAAGATAAGATATTTTACAAGGCAATGAATAAGGAAAGATAAGCAACGTTGGATTACTGAATACTGGTGTCAGTCTATTTCAAGGAGAGCTGAATAACAATGATAATGTATGTTAAAGATATCATTCTAGACTATTAGGTAAGCTATTGTAAAGATTTGAGAAAAAATATTATACTTAAAGTAATCTGATAGATATAGCCAGAAATGTGAGTTGCCCTAAGAAAATTATGACATTTACATAGTATTTCAAGCTCTTCAAAGTTTTAAAGCTCTTCACAAATATTTTATTTAATAAAAAGGATCAACGATCACTGGACGTTGAAAAGTTGGAGTGCCCTCCGCAATTAAAGCCCGGTGATGTAGAGACGTCGAATTCCGAGAATTATTCTAATCATGGTTGGAGTTTTGCTATGAGGAAGATTTTCACGTCAAAATTGAACAATTCAGTTAATATTGTTTCAGCATTTGATTTCTTAACGTGCGCCGAAACGAAAATTAGATCGTATTAATTCAAGATTTGTACATATTATTTTTATATTTTTTAAGATGTAGTGATAAAGGAAATCCTGCAAATGCTTTTGCTCATTCTATTGAAATTGGAATTTTAAGTGGAACAAATTCAGAGATTGACTCTGGATGCAAGCCATATTCTAAAGTTGATTTGCTAAGTAGTAGTAAAATATTGAAATGTGAGGAGGAATGTACAAATAAAACAACGGAAAAAGAAATGCCAAAAAGAGGAATAGTCCGTTTATTTATACAATGGGAAAACCGCGATAAAGAAAACGTAAGTAAATCAGTTTAGGTTGTGCAATGAGATATCGAAATAAAAACTTAACTAATAATAATTCTTCAGCTTAGTGAAGAGGATTCAAAAGATGCAAAGAGATATCATTTGTACAAATTTTTCAGTGCTCATGAAGATTTAATAAAACGGATCAAAAAAGAGATAATGCGAGAAGGACCAGTCGTTGCATTTATCTCTTCTTCTCTTTCATTCACATCATACAGCAGTGGAATTTATCAGGTTGAATGTAAAAATTAAATATTTTTTAACTTATGCTTCTAGAGAAACGATTCTATAGACGGAGGCAAAGATATCCCTGAAGGCAGCAATGATGCTAAACGATCAATATTAATAATCGGATGGGGGCAAACTAAAGAAGGGGAAGATTATTGGATTTGCAAAGCTTCTATGTTTAAAGGTTGGGGGGAATATGAGGGAAACTTCCGGATTCTACAGGGGAATAATGAGTTGGGAATCGAAGAAACGATCATGTTTCCCGAAATTCGTGATCCTGAAACATGGCATTTAGATTTCTGAGTGAGGAAGAATTATTTTGAAAAATTCAAATGATTTAATTTTAAATAGTTTTTGAGTTGGTAAACTTCAAACCAAAATAAATTTTGAAAAATAATAAATACTTTAATATTTATATTATTTGAATTATTTTTTTCCGAATAAAATTTATTTTTAAATTTTATATGATGAATCATTAAACAAAATCCTGTTAATAAAGTAAAATTAATTTTATTTTTTTAGAAATAATCATCAATAATTTATAAATTTAAGTATTTTTTATAAAGTTATATATATATTTTCGTGATTTATTAATCATTGTAATTTTTAATTTTAAAATATTTATAAAATATTTTTCAGTTTCAGATATATTTGTTATAAAATTTTAATAAAATGATTGGAAAGTATTTCACAATTATTTTATTTATTTTATTCTTTTTCTTCTACACTAATTTTGCTGTTGAGGATAAAAATGATAATCTTTTTAATAAATAGTAAATTCTTATTAAATAAATTTTTCCTCATAAATCAGTGTAGTTCTCCTTTTATTTGTATCTTATAAATTTTTTTGTAAGAAGTTTCTTCTTTGAAATTATTTCATTAAAAATTATGTTCATTAATTTTAAATTATTATAATTGGAAAAAAAATTTCCGTTATATTATTAGAGAATTAATCATGTATTAGTATTGTTCCCTTCTGTTCCCTTCTGTTCTCGGTTCCTCAAAATTTTAAATAATTATCAATAAAATCATCTAAAAGAAAATATAATTAAAAACAATTTAAAGCTTAATTTTTACAATTAGTGTTCATCTGACTGACATGACTAATATTATATCAGTGGATTCCCTTTCGTTGGATTTTATAATTTTGGATAAATAAAAAAAAATTCCATATTTAAATATGGACCAATGCATGTTACGCCCCGGACAACTCGAATACGGCTCTTATGGTCTATTACTCAAAATAGAAGAAGATATATTGTGTGATTAGTAAATTAATTAAAGATTTATTTAATAAGTATTTTTAAAATATTTAGTTTGTTAATTTGTTATCCTAGCCAATTATGCGGGGAAAACTTGCGAAATGGAACAATTACTTCAATACCTTATAGATTACGTTCTAAAAAAGTAATTAATCTAATTTAACAATTTAATACATATTAAAATATTAAGAATTATGTGACAATAAAATGTGAAGAAAATCGAAAAAAATTTTGTAAGAAGGAAGAAAACAAAGCTAAATGTTTAATTGGACAACCGGGGTCAACTATTTGGCATGGAATTATGCTAACTACTAAATATTTATTCGATCATGAATTAAATAGAGAAGACATTCATACTACCATTTCTTTATCAATAACCAACATAGAGTTAGTTTTCATCAATTTCTCGAGCCGAAATCTCGATCTCAAAAATTACTAATCTAATCTAGCCTTAAATGAATTAACATTATTTTAGATATAAAGTTCGAGGCGAAAAAAATTTCAATATTGAATTTGGGAGGATATTTTCACTCATATTCATCCAATGAATATATCAAAATGTTTGTTATTTTTAATTTACTTTATGAAATATTTAGTTTTTTAAAAAAATTGAAAATAAAACATTTAATAAACTATTTTCTCATGAATAAATTACTAAATTTCAGCAAAAAACGGTTATATATACTTAAAGCAAAAAGAATTGGACCTCTTAAATGATGAAAATCTTAAAAATGATTATCTGTCCAAAGTTGAAAATGGTGCATATTTACATAAATATGCTGGTTTATGGACTCTTGGTTTGGATATATTACCATCTACTGCACAAGAATCTTTGCATTTGTTTGTTTTTAGAAGCTGTGTTTGCGCATTACAAGCTTGGGTAATAAAATGTTTAACATATATTATTACAGTTCGAATTCAAACTTAAGCAAAATAAAATTTTCCGTTAAGCATTTTTGGCGTCGAATTTATTCAGAAGCACTACGGTAGCTGAACTTAACCCTTACTATTCTCTAAAATATAAGTATGGGCTTATTTCACAATAATACAGTATTTATTTTGAAATATTTGGATTTTTCAATCTTAATTAAGTGTATATTAATTTCTATTCTTGCCTTTAATTGTTAGAATATTTAGTAAGATTATTTTAGAAACTTGTGTTACTTAAAAATAAACTAGTATATAAAAATGTTTAAGTTTAAAAGTCCAACAACAAAATCTTCATTGATACCACAAAAAGGATCAACCCCACAAAAAGTAAAAATATCGCGAAAAGGATCAATTCATAGATCCCACTTCAATGATCACACAACACAAACAAATGTTTTTGGCAAAAATTGTTCCAAAAGATTCTCTAATAACAAACTATACACCCTGGGAAATATTAATATAGAAGAAAAACTTGTTGAATTTAAATTACTGACTAGTCGGAAAGGGTACTATGGCATACTTGAATTGTTTGATGATGAAGAAAATAGACTTCTTAGAATCAACTTTAAATTAGCTGTGATTGAATTTCATGAATTTGGGGTAAAATTAAAGAAAAAAATAAACAAAATAAAATATGTATAGCAATAAAGAAAAATTAAATTTTAAATTAATAAAATTCAGCTTCAGAATATTTATTATAAATATAAGAATACTGTGGAAAAATTTAGGTAGTTTAAAATAGATAGAAAAATAAATGAATAAATACAAATAAAAAGTAAAAAATAAAACAAATATAAGAACAACTAAAAACGATTAACAAACAAAAATATTTTCTATCAATTTTCAGGATCAGTTATATTTTATGCAGAAAGTCTATAAAAATTTATTTGCAACGGAAGCGAATATTAACGTCAAAATACGTTTAACTAAATATTTCTTAATAATTGCCTATCAAATAAATGGTTCTCCGTTTTTGTACAAATTTATTCCATCTTCTTGGTGGGAAGGAATAAATTTAATTAAAAAATCAGAAAATATCAATCTACGTATTCATGGTCATTTTATTCCAATCACTCCAATTGTTGTTCATTCTTTAACTAATTATGATAATCATAAAGTTAGCAAAACTTTTTTTCAAAAGAAAATGAACAGCCTTGAGATGATTTTTAAGGCGACTCAAAATGGTTCTACCAAAATTCTCAGGGGTTCTTACATTCATAGGATATCAATTAGAGAATAGTTTTGGATTTGATTATCTAAATCATTATTCCTTCTATTAATTCCATTTTACTTTTTTTAAAGAGAGCCAAACTATTAAGGAGTAAGCTAACACATGTATCAAGACCAAGTAGTTTCTGGGGTTATAGTGGGAACCCCAGAAAAATCCTCATTTTCTCCTTTTTTAAATTCTTGGAGAAATGAGAAGAGTAAGGAAAGGAAAAAAGAAACTGGAAAAGAAACTAGTACCGAGTAAATAAAAAGGAATAATATTAAAAAAAATATTATTTTTATTAAAATTTTAATATTTTAGTTAAAGCAAATAATGGGACATAAGAGACAAATGCCTTATTCATTCTATATTGGAGAAAGTGTTGGTGACTCTATTACATTTCGATTTCGTTGCTTGTTAAATGATGATGCTAACGGATTTTTTATAATGTTAAGAAAAGATGTACCTGAAATAAATGATTTTGGTAATATTTTATTTTTTAAAATTAATTAAATAATTCAGTTGGAAAAACAATATTTGCATTGGAAGTTGATATTACAAATAATACAGTAAAAACATGCTCAGAAACAAGGGTAATGAAATAAAAATACAATAATTTCTTTAAAATATATCGGAGGAAGAGGGATATTAAGTTACAATAATTGAAATGAATTAGAATAATTTGAGTAGAAGAAGGTGACAATTCCCTAGTAAAAACATTAAGATATATTGTTGGCATAAAAGATATATAAACGATATATTTAAATAAATCTAGTAATTTGATAACGAATAAGTTTCCAAGGACCTATTCAGGAACAAGGAGATAGTCATTATTAAATTCAACAAAAACTATTAACAAAACATAAAAATGATATTTTAAGAATAATATGAATTTAACAACGTTTTCTAATAATACCATATTCAAGAAAGGATCTGCTTTCGAATGCAAAATTTTCGTAAACAAATTTGTATACCAAAATTATTTGATATTATTAGTAATACAGTTAGAAGTTAATGGTATAATATTAGAAAATAACACAATACAAACAGACTTGCCAATTTGGATGATAAACCTGATATCAGTTAGTTTTTCAAATTTTATATTGAATCTTGAATGATTATCAGGGGTAATTATTTTTTCAACCTCTCACTGGAGAGTAGGGAGGGGTAATTATTTATAGGGAGGGGTAATTATTTGAGGGATGGTAATTATTTAATAGAATAATTAGTTGTTACCCAAATAATGTGAACAACACAGGACGATTTGACCTCAGCACATAGGACAATTTTTAAATAAGACTACCTGAAAATATTAAGTTCAGATTAGGGATCGGAGGATACGATATATCGTCGAGTTTTTTCGAGGTTTTCGAGTTTAGATGTCGATAAACTCGTATCGAAACTCGAAAATATTTTTACCCGATCCCTAGTTCAGATCAAGGTAGTTTCTTGTCTAGCTCAAGTTCTTGTCGGGTTTAAGATCAGACTTTCATGGAATAGATTGTTTAAGTCTAAGATTTTCAATTAAGATGGATGAAGATATTCAAATGATTGATTTTTATAAAGAAGAATTTAATATACCAAGCCCTCCATTTCTTAAATATAAGAAAAAATTAGAAATGAAAGAAAAAGGGACACTTTTCTGTTTTGAGGGCTTGGTTCCTATGGCACATGAAATGATAAAATGGAATAACATTCAATTATATTTATTAAACGATGCGAGCGAAAACGATGATCAATGTTGGTAGATTTAATAATTTTTATTTTTTAAGTTAAATATCTTGAAGACTATAATACTTAATAGATTACATAAATGAAATTTAATAATTCATTTTTATTGAAAATTACATCTTTAGATAAATTTACAACTTTAGATAATGTGACATTTTAGGATTTAAGGGAAGTTTATTTTTCCAAGGCAATTATATAATAGCTTCCTTAACTTAAGAGTAATGGTGGGTTCTAGAAAACTTACTATCTCTTAATAATAAAAAAGAGAACAAAATGAAAGATTGTTCATAACTAAGTTTATTAATATTTAAAGTTGGCGAAACTTTGTTAAAGATGGATTTATCGTTTGATCTTTTTCGTGAAGTGGATTCTGCATTTGGAGTTGTACACATGGAAAGTTATTCAAAAGCTAGAAATATGAGTACAATAGAACTATTAAAAAGGGATAAGAAAATGAAATATTTTTTTATTATTTCTGTATTTTCTATTCGGACAACTTATAGAGTCGAATAACCATAGCTAATCATAAAAAAGAGCTAATTAGCATTTAATCTTACAATATTTAAGGGATAAGAAAATGAAATATTTTTTTATTATTTCTGTATTTTCTATTCGGACAACTTATAGAGTCGAATAACCATAGCTAATCATAAAAAAGAGCTAATTAGCATTTAATCTTACAATATTTAAGGGATAAGAAAATGAAATATTTTTTTATTATTTCTGTATTTTCTATTCGGACAACTTATAGAGTCGAATAACCATAGCTAATCATAAAAAAGAGCTAATTAGCATTTAATCTTACAATAATTAAGGGATAAGAAAATGAAATATTTTTTTATTATTTCTGTATTTTCTATTCGGACAACTTATAGAGTCGAA
>ABLG01001608.1:0-35361 GCA_000172435.1 Meloidogyne hapla
GGAGATTCCTTTTCCTGTCAATCAAAAGGAATGATGTGAAAGAATTATTGAAAGGAAGGCAAATAATTGTCAATATGAACTTATTTGCAAGAGAAAAGCTGGAGAGGGAAAAAGGATGCTCTGACCATTGTGAATCCTCATACATTTGATTGACAGAAAGGAACGGATTAATTTTGAGACTCAAATGGGGAGGGGGGTCTATAACAGAAAAGTACCAATTTATATATTCTAATAATATTGACCTTTAAAAATTTTAATCAGGTTGAATATATTAAAGGAATAATTGCACTTTATAAATATGGTGAAGTAGGGATGAATAGATTTGGTATAAGAAGAGGCTTTTTAAAATATGTTTTGGCCATCCATGGGGTTTGTATTTACAAACCGTCTGTTTTAAATTCTACTAGGTAATTTTAAAATTAAATTTAAATAAAAATAGAAATTATTTAATAATAAAATTAATTATTGTTACGAGTTAAAAGAAAAAATAAAAGCACAGAACAGGAATTAATAATATGCATTAATAAAAATTTAGTTCCAAGAAAAATAAAGAAATACTTGTTAAACTGAAAAATGAAATAGATAAGGTTTTGAGTGGTGAAAACAAAATTGAGGTTAATGAAGAAACAGTTAAAGAATTGTATTCATTATATTCTGAAAGGTCAAACAAAAATGATGAGGAAATCGAAGAGGAAGAAAATGTTGAGGAACTTTCCGACAGTCAATATGAATCAGATCATCAATATGATGTTCCAATTATTCAAGTATTTGAGAATGAGAAGATTAATGTTTTTGATTTAAATGATTTACCTAAAGAAGATGAAAATGCTGAGGATTGATGAATTATTATTAAATCTAATTAGAATAATGTTAAATTAAAGATTTATTGGATTTTCATTATTAAACAAAATTTTTATTTTAGCAATTTAAATAAACTTTATAGATGATTGTTTTTTATTTCGATGGAAACGAACGAGTCCCGGAATTTTTGTCTACTGAACGTTCGTCTCCGACGTAATTTTTGCCTCCATTGTATGAAAATTAGGAATCGAACTTATCCTATTCAACCAGGTGGTCTTGGTTTTCCTGGTTAATATATTCGTTCAAACTATAACATTTAACAATGTTTTATGATGATGTATATCGCCACGATGTAAAGAAAACCAACGGTTATTAACTTCATGGTGACAAAAATTCCGAAAATTCTTGGAGACAAAAGTTCCGGAGACGAAAATTCCGTTCACCACTGAAGCGATTCATATGAACATCATGTTTATGAACATCAATGTTATGAAAGTTTATGAACATAATTTTTAAATTTTAAAAGATTTAAAAATTAAACATTTATTAGAGTTTAAATTTATAAAAGTAGTAAAAATAAATTCTTTAAGTATTTTATTGTTTTATTCTCTTTCATATCTAATTTAAAGGACACCTAATTTTAAAAATTGGCGCCACAAGTTCGGGTCTTTTTTCATAGTCATTGAGGCGGAATGGAATTGTTTTGAAGAAATATTTTTATGTGAGTTAGAAAAAAGAACAGCTTTTAAAATAATAAAAAATAAAGAGAGGCATTGTTCTTTTTAAACAAAATACTATATTTTTTATCCTAATGTATTCATTCCTTTGAAGTTGTTCACTATATACCAGGGATGTTGCTCTTCCGCCAAATACACCTCTAATGATGGCCAAAATTACAAATTTTTCAGTGAATCTTTGAGTAAATTTGTCGCTAACTTTTCAGGTCGCTAACTTTTCGCTAACTTTTCAGGCAGAGCTAAAAATTTTTAGCTCTGCCGCCGTCCGCTTTTTAAAAATCGAACTTGCAACATCCATGTATGTATATACGTAATCCAGAAATCCTTGATACTTGTTTTAAAATTAACCAGTATTGTCCCTTTTCTGAAAACTCTTTCGGCTACGTTTTGAAACCGTTACATCGATGATATTAACCCAGAAATATTTTAAAATTGAACACATTACCTAGCTTCTGATATTTAAATTATACATACAATGATACCACCCTACCAAATAATATACTCCACAATAAAAAATATTAAGAAGAAGAAATCAAAATAATTTTTTGAAGAAATAAAGTAAATACCCAACCCAAGGAACCGACAAATATAACCGTATTGAGGGTATATCCGGTTAGATTTTGTAGGAAAAACTTCAGTCGAGACCTGACCTGTGGGTTAGACCCGATGGGGCTATAAAGACCTTCAAACATATTTCATCTAATTTTATTTGATTTTTTAAAATTAATTTATCCTAATCTTAAAAATATTATTAAGTTAATATATATTTCAATATTTTATTTTTATACTTTAACCAATTCAAAAATATTTAATAAATTCCTTAAACTTTTTAAAAGAAAATTAATCATTAAGTAAAAGTCATTTTAAACTATTGCTTAAACAAACAAACAATCCATCTTTTTTCTCATTTGATTAAAATTTATTAGCAAAGTGTGGTCTTTTTTAATGACTTTTTGTTGGCAATAAAATTATTTTATAATAAAATAAAAATATTTTTTATAAAAATACATTATTAGTTTTGTTAATATATTTTAATCTAAAAATTCTTTTTTTAATTTTTAATTTTGTGAAAACAGAAATATTTCAAGAATGATAGGAATTAGGGTTTAAATTGGTTTTTACAAGAAAGATTAGCGGCCATGAAAAGCACCTAGTAGACGGATCCAGAACCGATACTTGAAAGGAAAATTCACGGATACCCTTGCTAATTTACCCAGACCGCCGGATATCCAGACCGCCAGACTTTATCCCAAATCATCGTTTTTGAATTGGGACCAGACTTACAACTCATAATTTTACATAACTTATACTTACTAAAAAATTATAATTTGCAGGGAATATAATTTTCAATGAATCTCTCTCTCATTCATAAATTACACTTAAAAAATTATTTTCTCTAATTTTGCAATACTATTAATAAAATAAATAATATAATAAATATTTTCGTAAAAATATTTTTTCTCCTTAATTACCAATAATTTTCTATTACTAAATTTATTTTTGTTTATTCAACTGTGCTTAATTCGATTAAATAGCTTAAAAACGTAATGGTCAATTGAGAGAAAAAATAAAAAAAAAATAAATTTCCGATTTTTGTCTAAATATATTTAATTGAGTTTATTTGAGTCTTTTTGGGATTATTCGGAAAAAATAAAGCAAAATATTTTTTATAATCTCAGGATTTTTCCACGTTTCTGAACTAATAAACAATAAATTTTTAAATTTTGTGAAAACATATTTAATAATGTTTAGAGCATTTATTCAAAAATTTATTACAGTAAACTTAATTTTAGATAATTTTAAACCTATTTTTTAATGCATACAATAACTCTAAAAAATTATTTTAAAATATTATCTAATTTATTATTTATATTTTTTCTTTACTAATTTTAAATCCTCAATTTTACACATTTTTTCTCATTCATAATTCACGTTTTTTCATCCATCATAATTTAAAGCACCTATTAATGTCGCGCATTGTTTTTATTTTTTCACACTTCATTGTTCACTTAATTCACTAATTCCTTCACTTTTTCAATGTCAGATATAAAAATATTTTATAGCCTAAAGGTATTTTTTACAATAAATTTTATTTTATTAAATTATTTTTAGTTAAGATAGGCGGACTTTGATAAGTCTAGGTGACTTGGATAAGTTTACTCATGAATGAAACGACTATAACATTTTTTTATCTCATTGAATAAATTAGTAACTTAACTACAATTAAATAAAGTATAAATAAAATTTCTAGTTATCCTCTCAATTTACCCGCTCTTTAATTACTTCTCTTTTTTACATTCTCAAATTTTACTTGTAATTCTAGGTGGACTTAGATAAGTCTAGGTAAAATAACTCACAAATAAAAGAACTGTTTAATAATTATTTTTATCTCACTTTATAATGGAGTAAATTACCTAACTAATAAATAAGGGAAAAATATAATTTTTCTAGTTATCCTCTCGTTTATGTTACAAAATCCTCCTAATTGTGTTCCACTCATTCATTTTTCATAACATTTTTTTGCTAGTTTCTAAAATTTATTCTAAAATCTATTTTTCAGTAAATTTAATTCTCTATCAAAGTATAAGAATCTCTCCTCTAAAGCTTAATCTATTCTCTAGTTATTAGCTTAGACTCTACTAAACTCTACTTTTTTTCCTATTCCAGGTGGTCAATTTCTCTTTGTTTTTATTCTTAATTTACTCCTTTAATTGCTGGTATCGCAATTGTCACTTTAAATTAATTTTATCAATTTTACTAAATCCAACCAAAAGATCACTTTTACAATTATTTTTTTTACAAATTTGGGACAAAAAACGCCAAGACTAAAAATCGGACGTTTTTGCTCACAGCCCTTCTTTTATTATTTCCAATTATTGTTCTTTTTAGAGAGGGTTATTTCCTCTTTTTTATTCTCTCAAAATTAGAGTTGATCTTTTTAAAAGTGATATTCAAAGTCTCCCTCATTTAACCTTAACTACCCTCAATTTGTTTTGGTGCCAAAAAGTCGCCGTCCTTTTACAGAGTAAAAAACAAAAAAAATCAACTAAAAAATCATCTCTACAAATCATCTCTTCGCTCTATTTAATTCAACAACAAAAATAAATAAAATTTTGGAATGCCTCAGAAAATTGTTAAAATTAACAACAAAAGGGTTGATAACACGAACAACCCTTTTAATTAAATAATGAAATTTAATTTAATTATTATTTTGGTTATTTTAATTATTTTCTGTGATTTTTGTGGACTAACTAGCGGTACAACGAGGAGAAGAAAGCTAAGACAACATAAAATCCCTTGCCTAGTTAATATGTGTACAAATAGATTTAGCCAACTACTTGAAGAACATGGAACTGAACCGTCTTCGAGTGTTGATTACTGTATTTTATTGAAGGTAGGGAATTTTATAATGCCATTAAATTATTTAAATTAACCCAATCTCAATTAGAAACTCAGATTAAAATAATGTTTGTCTTCCTTTCTAAGCCAAAAAAGTTTAAGCCTAGAAGAATAGACCCTAGAAGAATAGACTCGATTCAATCGCTCGTTTTTAAATACTAGTAAGAACAATAAGAAATAAACAATAAGAATAACAATAATAATAAAATAATTTTCTAATCAAATCTAACAAAAAAAATTTAGAATTTCTTTTCTTTTAAAATTTATCTATAACTGTGATTCGAAAATTTTTAACTATACCAACGAAACATTTTTAATAAATATGTATTTATAGACTTTTTGGCGTAAGGAAAATTAACTAAAGAAAAATATAACCAAGAATAGATAAGATACTAATTTGGTGAGAGACATTAGGGTTGTTCCCAAACGGGGGTTGGGGAAAGCCGGGAGTAAATTTTCGGTGAGTGTGCCATAGGATGGGCGGAGAAGGGGATGGGAAAAATTGGGAATTTTCAAAAAAAAATCTTAAATTTAAATTGATAAATTTTCAAAAAGTGTAATCGGGAACTTAGGAAATTTAATAGAAGCAAAAACGGGAAAACACAATGTATGGATGAATAGAAGGAATAGTATGATTTCAGTATTTTTTCAACTTTTCCATTTCTTTTTTCCACTTTGTCATAGCATCTAAATCTTCTTCAGGTTTCTTAACCTCTTTGTTTAAATTTTTATAATAAATATCAAAAATTTCATTTACTTTGTTCTTATCAATATTTACCAAATTTTTTTCTACTGCTTCTTCAATTTTTTTATTCAATATTTCAAAAATTTTCTCACCATTTTCTCTTAAAAATACAAAATTATTTTTTTATTTATTATTTAAAATAAAATTATGTATGTTAACATTAATATTAGTACCGTATTCTCTCTAATATAACGATACCCTAGAAGATAGTTGAAAAATAAAACGACAGTCTCTTTTATAACGACAGTCTCTAATATAACGACACCATATTTTTTCCGTTGAAATCATGTCCTATTTTTTGATTACTATCTTTGCATGTAAAGATAGTTTCGATGAAAATAAATGTGAGGCTGACCTATCTATATGAGAGCTTTAAAATCAGTTTGACCCCCAACTCTGCATACACACATAAATATCAATTTAATTCTTGATATTTCCAACTGAAGCTGATTGGAACTTATTCCTAGGGTTGCCAACTCGATGACTCGAAAGATCGAGCGAGCCGAAGAAATTTAACTCGTTTAACTCGAATACGGCTCGCTCAAAAAATTGAACTCGAAAAAAATGTTTAATTTGTTCGAATCGAAAAATTATTAGAAAACACGCCCAATTGGGCCCGTACCATAAGGCATTAAAGAAAGTAGACCATCTACAAAAAGGTGGGAAAGGTCGTAAAAGTCTTATGTAGGTCACGATACCATATAACGACACAGTTTTTACTTTACATCTTACCTTTAGATAAGAAGAAATGAGAGACTGATTTTGAAATGAGGGACTGATTTTGAGACACAATCAGTCTACCAATATGAGAGACTGATTTTGGAAAAATTAGGAAAATGTTGTTAAATTACCTAAAAAAATTTTGGGAATATGTTATATTCAGTGCTTGGAATTTTGAAAAATGCTCATACCTCATACTTTTGTGGGTCGAAAAGTATGAAGCGCCCCCAAGGAGCTCATACCTGACAAAATCACTCATACCTCATACCGACAATTCACCGAAAAAGTATGATTTTCGGTATGAGCTTCCAAGCACTGGTTATATTTCCATGGAAATAGAGACAAATTTTATGGGGATTTTTATGGAATTTATTGTAAAAAAGGGTTGAAATTTAAAACGACAGTCTCTATTAGAACGACAGTCTCTAATATAACGACACCCTAGAAGAGGGTTGAAAATTAAAACGACATGTCGTTTTATTAGAGAAAATACGGTACTTTAGTTTTTGTTTCTTTGACAGATCATACTCATGATATCCACATAAAGTCAAAGCTGTTCTGGCCAAATAATCATTAAAATACTCTCCCAGATTCACTTCACCGAATTGATGTAGAATTATCATTCCACGAATATATTCAATCTAAATTATTATTATATTAATGACAACTATTGGGGACTCTATTTAGAAGTCGAATCGGTACCGTACCGTTCCTTATTTTCTCTTTTCCTTATTCTAAAAAGTCTAAATATTAATAAATTCATTATTTAAAAATGATTAATCGAAATCATTCAATTTTTATATTATATATATTTCTTTATGTAAAATAATATTGTAAAAATTTTTCATAAAATTTTATTCAAAATTTTATAATCTTATTGTGATACGTCAGCAAAAGTCGACGTACGAGATTAACAATTTATCACAATGGATAATACAATAGCAGTGGTGGGTGATTTTCTTTCCATTTGCTTAAAATTTTTAACACAAACTCTTACAGAAACAAAAAAATAATTTTTTACGACCAATATACTAATTTTATTACCTTTAATTCTTTGCTTGTAAACGCATCTACTATACGTACTTGAACATATTTATTTTTTACTTCTTCATATGCTTGACTGAATAAATCATTCTTTCTTAAGAATTCGTCAAACAATAGTTTTTGAACACGGGGAGATGGGCAAAAAGATCTATTTTTTTTGGCAACAGTCCCGTTATATTTTTTTAGTTCCTCCAAATGTTCGGCCTGGTTTTCACGCCTTTTCTTTTTATAATCTATTCTAGAACTATTTTCATTTCCCTCTCCTTTTTGTTCATTTGTAGACGAAGAACTCCCTTGTTTTGGGGCCAATGAAACTAAGCAACTCAACATCACAATGACGAAAAAAATAATAATTACTTTACAAGTAATTTTCATCCTATATTAAATATAATTTATAATTATTAGGGTTAAGATTTATAGGCAAATGCCTGTTTTTTCCTAGATAGGCCTGATGCTGAAACGTTCAAATCCGGTGCTATTTTCCTGATACAGGCTTTACAACAAAAGTTAAAAATGTCTATTTTCGAAAAAAAGTTGCCTATTTCGGCTTTTTTACTGCCTAAACTGACATATTTTTGATATTTTCCAGTCTTAAAATGATTATTTTCGACTTTTTTTCGGAAAAATTATCCATGATTTACGGTTTTTTGCCTAGACTTTAAAAATTTTTGCTGCCTATTTTGGGCATTTTTGAGGTTTTTAGTGCCTATTTTGGCAGTTATTTAGTTCCTATTTACGCGCCTATTCTGAACTTGTTAGTGCCTAAAAATCCTAACCCTAATAATTATAGGTATATAGTAAATTAAATAAGCAAATTTATTTGAATAAAAAATTCTATATACGGACTTTCTAAAATGGAACTATTTTTCATTACGCTCCAGTGGGGTTCTGCTTTAGGTCGGGATTTTATCTTCCCAGTCGGTTCTAAGAAAAAACCGAACCGAAATTTTAGTATATCCGGAACCGGACTGAAGAACAATAAAACGACTTTAAGTGTATCAGATTATAAATTTGGCTACACTACGATAGGTATTTTATATAAGAATATTTATGTCAAATTTTAAAAACAATTTTTATTAACATTTTTTTTAAATACTATTCAATTAAAAAATATGTTCAAAAATAAAATTTAAAATTGTGAGGCAGCAGGTCGAGAAAAATTATATTGGCGTGTAAAATATTTCGCAATTCACGTTTAAAAATAATTTTCCACGCCCAAAAATAAAATGCCTGCCGCGGCATCATATGAGTGCCTGTCAATAATTAGCATACTTATAAAATTTTATTCCCTTTAAAAGGGCATTCTTTTTATAATTTTACTTTAAAAATTACTAAATTTTTAAAATTTAAAATTGCGAGGCATCAGGTCGCGCAAAAATTTTTTCTAAAAAAGATTCATGTATACAACATTTCGCAATCGAGACGTTTAAATCGAAGCGTTGAATATGCTGGGGAAATAGAATTTAAAAAAATTTGAAATTATTAATTTTAATTTGAAAGTATTTTAATTTAAAAGAAAAATGTTCAATTAAATAAAAGATTTAATGAGTATAACTGTCTCATATCATATCAAATGAAGGCAAATTATGTGTAAATTTATGATAAAATTATGTTTTTTATAATTCTGATTTTTTGAGTTAATATTAGTCTAAATTTGAATTAGCATCGCCACATATAGATATATAATAAAGGATAATTTGCTATGGTTATTTGATATGATTTTTTAATTTTTATCTAAATACAAAAAAGATATAAAGGGGATACTTGAAAGGAAGTAAATTTATTATTCGGGATTACCTTAATAATCTTCCAAAATCTTTAAATGAGTTGAAAAAAAAATAATGTTCCATACAATTTTCAGGACTATCTGAGCTGTTTAAATGATTCTTTCATTACTTGCCTCGCGCAACTTGAATTTCATTCAGCAATAACTGCAGCTAACCAAAATTGGAGAAGATTTAATTGTAAAAAATTTGAAGGGAGAAGTCTAGGGCAGTCAGAATGTCAATTTTGGGGACAAAAAACAGAGGAGAAAAGACTCAAAAGAAATGGTATTTTACATTTTTTAATGGATTTTTGTTTTGAGATTTTAATAAAAATACCTCTGAAATCAAGTCCTTGTTTTATCTTATTTATTGGAATGGTCTCTTTTAGGGGAGTCTTTATTAGAGAAGACTTTATTTATCATAGAGGCATTATTTTAGGGGCTTTTTCTATCACAAAACACCTAATACTCCTTAACTTAGAAACGGAACTGTAATCGTTCGTCTAACTTATAGATAAAGGAAAGTGGATAAAGGAGGAAATTGAGATAAGTTCTTTAGTGTTTATTCTCGGATAAAAATATTTTGGATTTTTCTTTGAGATCTGAACAATTTTTAATTAAATTAAGACGAATATGATGAATACGAAAACAATATATATGATGGAGATCAACTGGATGAAGAGGGTGATGAGAAAGAGCACATTGTTATTGCTGATTATGATAAGAATAGAAAATGTGCGATTTTTGGGCATGTTAGTAAAATAAAAAATATTAAATTTTCAAATAAAAATTCCATCTATTTTAGTTAAATTTACTACGTTTCCACTCCGATATGCCTGAAAATTGTGCTATTACTGGAGCACATCCTCTCTTTGACAGCCGATTTTTATTAATTCAAGTTACTATAGATAAACTTAATGAGAAAGTTAATGGGAGAAATGAACAATTTATTTCAAAAGTTGCGGTGATTGTCAGGCCACGTGAAGGCTGCGTCCCTACTCAAAAAATATATTTAGCTGATGCTTCTGATCCAGGGCCTGTTTCTGGAACTTTTGATGACGGGACAAATGAAATTGGGGAGCAGTTTAATAAAAGGTATAAGTTAATAAATAATTACATTTTTATTAGTTCCGATAATAATTAAATTATCGTTTTAATGATAAATTATAAATTAAGCTTATCATTTTAAAAATGATAACAATTAATCTGTACAAGAAAATTTAGGGAGGCAAAAAGCTCCCTATGCAAAAATATATAATTGACCTTTGTTCTACATTAAAGCGAAAAATCAAAATAATTTAAGTAGAATAAAAGTTGAATATTTGCATATTAAGTAGTTTTATAAAAAGAAAATTTATGAAGCTTAATTCATTCAAAAATCCTTTTTATACTAAATTAATTTAAAAAAATAATTTGAAAAATTAAAAAAATTAGGGGTGTGAAAATATTCGTTTTGGAAGAAGGAATACGTGCAGATATAATACTCTATCATTTGGCTACAATTGTAAGGATACGAAAATTTGGAAATAAATTTCTTAGTGTTTTCATTGACGCTTCTAAGAGGTTATTAGACAATGTATGCTAAAAATTAATATTTTAAAAATTATTCTAAAATATTTTTTGAAGCAACACGATTATTTTCAAATTTGCACTGGAGGATGTAGACAAATTGGAAGGAAAGAATTTAATGAAATTAATAAAATTGAGGAACAATGCTGGCCAGAGATAAATGAAATAACGGGTAAATAAATTCTATAACTTATCACTAAAAATATAGATGATTGTAGAATGTTTCTGTCCATAATTTCAGATCAAATCCTACGGCATTTAACTTTACTTATTTTTTAAATTTAATTAGTTATTTATCGTATTCTCTCAATTATGATCCTCATTCCATAAGCATAAATACAATATATGTTGTTCTGGGTTGTTCCGGGTTGAGCTCAAATATCGGATCGGCTTGAAATAAATTTTCTCTTTTCATCTTTAGTTACAGATTTCTAATTCCTTTAAACTTCGGGTCGAAAAAACCCGGTTTCGTGGTTTTTTGCTATCCCGGTTTCAGTGTAGCAACTTTGCAGAAAAAAATAAATTAATGAAAAATTTTAGATTTTTTTGGGAAATAAATTGGGAATTTAATGTAAAAATAAAAAATATCTTTCATAATTTTGGAAATTTTGTTACCGTAATTTATGTTAAAATTCATCGTAATTGTGTTATAGGATAACGGGTCGAAATCCAGGAAACAAACCCGATATGAATTATTATTTTATTTTATTAAGAAATGTGTCATCATCAATTTCCATCGTCAAACAAAGAATGGATAAATGTTTGTGTTAAAGAAATGTCAAACCAACATTCAGAACGTTTTATCTCATTACAACAAACATTTTTTGATATTTACGGCTCTAATAATTCAGAAAAGACGGACTTAACATACCCTAAATTTCAAGAAGAATTTTCTGAAATTAAAGAGATTAATACAAAAAATAATTTATTAAATTGTTCAAACAAACAATTCTCTACCATTTTAACAAATAATTTCACTACCTCTTCAATTATTAAGCTAACCTCGCCTAAATTTTTTAAATTAATTATTTTTTATTATTTTTTGAATATTTTTATTTTGTTAAAATTTATGTAATAAATTATATTAAAAATTATTTAAATTTCATTTCAGCTCTTTTTTATAGCGTTCTTATTATTATTAAATTATTTGTATGATAATTGCTGTAAAACATTTATTCTAATAGTACAGATATAAAAAGAAAAATTAATTGGAAGAATTGAAATTTAGGTATACATTATTTTTTAGATTTCAGATTAACGAAAATTTAGGAAACTTTTATGAATCGTTTTGATATATCCAAATGTAAATAAGACCTAATGACAGCAAAACTATAAACTGAATTAGATTTTCATAATAAAATGTTAGTGTAATTATTAGAATAATCAAAGAAACACATTTCCCATGATTAGTTTGTGATGTCGATTTTTAAAAAGCTGGAGATGGGAGAAAACGTAATAAAAAAAGGAAGAAGCAAATAGGAGAAGTAAAATCATCCCAAGTTTCAAGTTTGGAATGTTAAAAACCGATTTTTAAAAAGCTTGAGATAGGAGAAACGGAATTTTAAAAAGCTGGAGATGGGAGAAACGGAATAAAATAAAAAAGGAAGACGGTAGCGGAAGAAGCAAATAGAAGAAGCAAATCAAGGTTCAAGGCTCATTTTCAGCTTCTTTAGATAGCAAATTCAAATCTGGGATATCTTTCATCCTTTCCAGTTTATTTATGAGCTTTTCATTTTTATGATCATAGAGTAAATAAATATTTTTGATTGTTTCCTCATTTACATCAATCTTTTACATTCCTTTTTATCAAAATGTATACATTCAATAAATTTATCAATTTCTTTTTCCATTATTTTTAGATCACCTCCATCAGCATGCCTTAAAAAAATTTAATTTTTAAAAAAACAATTAGGACTTGTACACATTTTCATTTCCCTGTGGATAAATTAAGCTTAGAAATATTACTTAAGCTCTAATGCTGTAAAATAAATTTTATTTGCAAATGACCATTTATAATCATCTTTTTTCTAAATGTATCTGTTTAAAGAGTGACCTACACTATAGTATTAAATTAACGGAAAATCAAATTCTCACACTCGTTGATTGTTTCATTCTACTTAATCTTATAAAATTACCTAAAGCTTAAATTGAGAGGATGCTTTAACATTAATATACAAACTTTGTTCGTTTATATTGACAATAGAGTGGAATTCCACATATAGCCAAGACAACGTTGACAAATTTTTTTCCAACCTCATTAAAACGAGTCGTCGATACTTCGCCAAACTTGTATAATGCAGCCAACCCCCGAACATATTCAATCTTTTTATACAAAATATTTATAATAAGGAATATTTACGTCGCTAATGTTGAAATTTTCGGAAAGAAGAGCCCGGAGCTTACCCAACACTGGAAAGGTTTTGAAGGAATAAGCCTTTTAAATAATTTAAATTTTAAATTCCACCTTTTGTTCCAAATTGTCAAGTCGATTAAGTATACGTGTTCTGTTACTTCTTCCCTTTTTATCAAAAAATTTCTGCCTTGTATCGCCGAATGTTTTATTCTTACCTATATAGTAATTTATCAATTTCTTTTGCGATTGTTCTGTTGGATTTATCACTCTTTCATTCTTATTATTGCAGCCGTTAACTTCTTTTATAGCAGCCAAATCAGTTGAAAATTTGTTATGATAGTTTTTAGACCGTTCTCTATTAATAATAGTTAATGATGGAGGGCGAGTCATTGAAATAAAATTCCATAATGTCGCACTGATAAATATGAGAATAATTAAACTGCTTTTAAGTTTCATCTAAAATTAAAAAATTAAATGGTATATAAACTTTAAAAAATAGATCGTTATTATTTAAAAATGGGACAACTTGAATTATTAAGAATTTTACTGTAAAAGATAAATAGTTTGTTAAACCTAATTTACCGAAAAAAGTTTCAGCAATGGATAATATCTTGCCAAAGGCAAGAGAGGGAATAAGAAGAATAGCACTTCAATCTTTACCCCAAAAAGAAATAAATGAATTTAATATATTTCACAATTTTAAATAAAAGATTTTATGCGACGACAGACATAATTATTATTAACGAAACATGGTCTATTAAAAAATTTAGTGAAAGCCGAGTACAAATAAAAATTATTTAAATTAACCAGGATGATGCAATTACCGGATTATAATTAAGAAATTTTAGCCGATCGGCAGAATAATGTCAACCGTTTTCTAGAAAATTTTTTACCTTATCAAAAGTGATTTTCTTTTTTTCAATTTAATATAATCTTTTAAGATAGGCTCTTTTCCTTTATTTTTAATATATTTATTATTTTCCTGTAGCAAAATATATTATTTAAGCAAAATTTTTCTTAAATAAATAAACATTTTAGAAAGTCTCTTATATAAGTGTCGTTGTTGACTCTCTGAGAGAGTCAACAAATTGACATTAGGTAAATGGGGTTAGGGGTCTATTAAACTTGTCAGGATTACTGTATTTTTTAGAAAAATTACACTCTTCCATTCCTGATACCTAATATCCCCTTCCAGGGGAATGTGTACCAATAATTATCTCCTCTCGACTAATTACCCACTCCAGTAAAAGGTTGAAAAAATAATTACATAGTGTAATTATTCATGAACCTACGGTATGGTTTGAAATAAATTTATTTAATCGAGCGGTTCTTAATGAAACTATAAAAGGAGTTTTTGAACTCTAAATGTTGAGACCACACTTGAACGTAGACGAACACTCGCACAAAAGGTTTATCCACAAAGCAAATACAATAGAGTGATGGTGGAGATGGGGAAGGAACAGACGAAGGAGATCAGGGACTAGCCGGGCTAGTATGATCCAAATAGACTGACGCTGCACTGGCTTTTATACTAAACTTTACTAAGGGCTTTTATACAAGCCCTTCTCTAACACATACCTAACACTAAAAAACCACAGAGATTATCGAAGTTCTCATTCTTTCTTCCCCTAATCTTGATGAAGTAAATGTTCCAGTTAGTGTTTTTAATTCCTAATGTTTAATTTTATTTTAATAAAAATTTATTCAATAAAAATCAAATAACTCTCCATTTTTCTTTCTTAAACCCATATTTCCGTCTCTCCTCATTAAATATTCTCTAAAAAATGCCCTTTCAAAATAAAATTTCACAAGGAATTGACATAACGTGAAATTTTTTAATTTTGCTCGCCAATTTCACAATTTTTTATTCGCTAGCACATTTCCTCATTACATATGCCCTCTTAAATATTCGCACTTAAAAAAAGCATTTTAAAACCCCAAATTACAAAAATAAATTGTGTTGTTAAGGTTGTGAAGTGTTATTTTCAGTAACATAGTCATGGCCTTGCGCTCTCAATAAAAATTTTAAACTAACAGCTTCTTCAGGTTGCGATTTAAAAAATGTTTTTAAAATTTTTCTTAATTTTCTCTCTTTACCACCTCTTCATTTTTATTGTTGTTTTTTGTTGTTTATTGTTGTTGTTTTTTATTTTTATGGTTGAAAAGTTTTATTCTGCAACAATTCACCCACATTATTTTTAAAACTTCAAAATTTAATAGTTTTACAGGAAATGAGGTTATATTTATTATTTTTGATTTTAAACACATTCTACAAAAATGTTGAACCATTGTCAATTTTTGTAAAGATTGAATGGCAACAAGATTGGGAAAATAAATTTAATTATTCTGATTATCTGTCAGGGAAAATAACGGAACGTTTCGAATTGAAATTGACCAGAAATTTATTTGGAGATGTAAACGAATTTGACGGAAAAACTGATGGTTATGATACATATCATTTTACCGGAAGTGATGCTATAGGAGAGGCACAATGGATATACAACTTGAATATTTCCATTGACGGATTCCAAGTCTAATAAATTTTCGAATTTTAATAATATTTTTAAAATTATCTTTGAGACATATTTGAAGTTTAAATTAAGAATTAAGACGCCACAAGAGACCTAATCCCTCTTGTGTATACTGTAAGGCTCAATCCTTTGATCATTCATTTATCGTGTATTTTGACCAATTAATTTCTAGAACAATAATTGGTCATTGTTCTGCTATCTTATGTTATATTTTGTAAAGGGTTATCCTTTGTTAAAATTATCTTCTGTTATATTATTTTAGAAACAGGAAAACCCTCATTTAATTTCCAATACTAACAAATTAGTAGTGGAAATTAAATGAGGGATTTCCTGTCCCTGTTCTCCTTTGCCTTCTCCTAGCCAATGTCATACTTCGATATTATTGTTATTATCTTTGTGATAAAGTGTGCTCCAGTAAATCTCGCATATAACAAACCCTTCAAGCAAACCTCTCTTTTCTAAATCTTCGTTAACTTAATTTTTGTCAATTAATCTTAATTTACATTTTAAGATAATTGATCCTTTTAAAGTGGAAAACAATTCAATAGTTTACATTGCCCTAAGTAAAGACAATGCAAAATACAAAATATTAAAAAAATCACAAGAATTATCACATTTTGATGCAATTATTAATTTATTTAAAAATCCTATTCGTTTTTTGCAATTTGTTTTACGCAAACGTGGGGAAGAAGTTGAGGATATCCGTGTTCTGTGTAAAGATGTTGAACAAAACATTGCTGAATTAGTAAAAGTTTTCAAAGGTGAAAAAGAAAATTATAATTCAAGAAGAGAATATAGATCAAATTGTGTGAGAATCAAAGTGTGTCCTAACAATTCTTACATTCTATTCAGTCATGGAAAACATTTGGTATCATTTATTTCTTAAAGTTTTGTAATTAAATAAGGGTTGGTTATAGCGAAGAATATCGAATACAATAATTTCTAAATCAAATAAATTTTAAATATGTGTCCAACAGCGACAAAAAAGTGATAAATTATTTAATTTGTATGTATATGGAATAGAGTGTATATGTAATAGAGCTAGATTGGAAACTTTGTGACGACTGTGCCAGATTTCAGGGTTTTAAAAAACAATCCCGAGCTGGCCCATAATCTGGTCAAAATAACCCACACCCAGAAAACAAAGTAAAACCCCAGTTACTGGCCAAGACCCAGTCCCTTAACCCATCTATCGAATAAACTCGGAATAGCATGGATTCTGCTTCGGTAATAAGTTTCCAACCAATATTATTTCCTTTTTTTGTCAAATGTTACATACATAATTAATGCCTAAAATTAAAAATTTTAATGCTTCTCTGATATTCAGGGTTTATATTCCGAAAAAGAATTAAGTTAGCCATAATCGGTGTTCGTTTCATAAATACCACTAAAAAAATAAAATGTTAAATTTATATTCTGTATTCTTTACTATCATCATAAAAAGAATATAAAAATGATTAATGTTAATAATTTTAAAGAAAAAAATTGAGGCTAAAGAATTAAAATGCAATTCAGCTAAATTTGTTAGTGAAATTAATCCTTATTTGATAGATTATGGATATAGTGGATTAGTCACGTCATGCGTATTACAAAACTCTTTCCAAGGAAATAAAAATGATTGCATTGATAAAACAAGCGAAGAAGATACAGAAACAAGTAAAATTATTAGTGAAATTTTTTACCGAAATGAGAAAGGTAATAACAATTTATTTTAAAAAATAAGGTACTCTTCATTTCTTAACCATATTCTTATGTCGAGGCTGACGTCGCGCGACTTTTGAGGATATTCGCCATTAAAATAATAATAAATCCATTGAAAAATAGATATACAAGAGGATTTGATTATATAAAATCATACTAATATTTATCCATAAAATGATACTAATTTTTCTCAAAATTATGGCAATATAATAAAGTTATGGCCAACAAATTGAGGAATTTGGCTGAAATCAAATATTGGCCATAACTATATCAAAAATTGGCCGAATATTGAGTATTATTTTAAAATGAGCCTAATTTCAAGATTAATTTTAGAATCCAAAAATATCTTTAAAAAGTTATGATGATATCCTCAAGTGCCGTATCCTCAAAAGCGTGGTTTGCTTTCCTACAGAAAAACCACTGAGCATTGCTAACAGTCATATTTTGGTTCAAAGTTATCAAAAGATTTAATTCGTAAAAATATATTCTAAACTCTTCCCTGTTTATTCATTGGGTGAATTATGATACATACAAATTTAATTCTAAATACTTTTATAATTATTTTATTATCACAGATTGGAAAGAAGTAAAAATTATCAATCATGTCATTGAGCCAAAACATAAAGGTAAACAATTTTATATTGTAAGAAAAAATTATAAACCCCGACGGGTCCAAACCTCTTCCTAAAATTAATGCTATTCCTCTTATTGTATCTCAGTAAAATTTTGTGTCACCTTTTGTAATTTAAAAGTAATTGAACATTCCATGAGTTCTATAGGTATATTTCGAGCATATTGTTTGCTAATAATAAATGACATTATTAAGAAAATATTGAAGAGCTTCTCCTCAAAAAATATAAACAACAGGTAGAAGAAGGGGGAATAAATGCAGCTGCCGCGGCTAGAGAAATCACTGAGGATATCGGTCGTCGAGTTCGTGATCGCGATGCGCAAAGATATTTTAAGAATTTCAAAGAGGAGTTTAATTACAAGGTTACTTAAATTATTTATTTATTTTTACACAAATTTTATAAGATATGTTTTTTTAGGAAATATTTAAATCAAAAACAAATAAAAGAAGGAAAGAACATAATTTTTGTGACATTGGAAGTAGTAGCAATGGCAAGGAACCAATTTTAACAAATTAAAACTAATTTTATTATTTTTGTAGATACTAATAAAAACAAAAATTCTAATGGTAATCTTGGAACAAATAGTCAAGTTAATGATAATTTTTTCGATGGGATAGAATACTACGAAAATATTAAAGAACTTCAGGGTAAGTTACTGATTTATTTTAAACCTATTTATATTTAGCTCAATTGCTCAATGAAAGTAGTGCTGTTCAAACTATTAAACCTCATGAATTGGATGCTGAAAGCCATACCAATAGTAACAATATTGGAGAGGGAGCATCTACTATGACAAATGTTAAGAATGTTTATGTTAAAAATGATAATCTTAAAAATGATAATGTTAAAAATGTTAATGTTATTGCAAAATCTAGCTTAGATGATGGCGAAATGATTGATTTGACAAATACTCTTAACTGGGATGATAATGAACCTCAAGATTTAGGCAAGCATATGAATTAATTATATAAATTTATTATATTTTTCTTATGATTTAAAACTCAAATTACTAATGTAATTATCTAAACAGGTTCACTTTTTTGAACACATAAACCACTGATTGAAAAACCTGATCATTTATTACAGACATGGAAAACTACAATTTTTATAAAAAAACACTTTAATTATTCAACAATAATATTGTAGATCATTAAAATTCTCATATTCTTTTTTATTTTAAAACATTCAGTTGACTCCTATTCTAATGCCACGGATCTTACGTAAGATTTTGAGGTTGAATATTCAGTGTATATTATTATTTATAACCCGTGTGCCATTAAAACCAAAGTCAATTGTGCTTAAATGAGCTAAACTAAGTATAAATCTTAAATCTTTCGGTTGATTTGCCTAAATGTTATGGCCAAAATAGGAAATTATACTGTAGATAATTTCAATGTTTTTAAAATTCCTAAAATTTTTCCTCTTTATTTAAAAGTCCCAACATTCCTTGATCAAACTATTTAAACAAAACAGAGCATTGGAAAATTGAAATATAAATTTAAAAGTAAACTTATAGGATTAAATGGTTTGAATTCCCGTTTGGAATGAAAATTGTTCCTTATTGATAAGTTGATTGAAAGAAGAATCACGTCCATAATTAGTTAAACTTTTATTTTTATTATGTATATTATTTCATTTATAAATCATTTAATTTAATGAAAAAACAGGAAAACTTTCAAATTTAATTTTATCTCTAAGTAATACAATTGGAAACTTTCCTTTTCTGTTTGTTCGTTTATTTAATCCTCCAATAAATCCATTTAATTTTGGATTTTGAAATACTAAAATGAGAAAATAATTTTTAAATTATTTAAAGAAATACCAATAATATCTCCTTCTAAAGCATCAAGTTCATCTTTATTTGTTGATTTATAATTAGAAATTGCTATCATTTCTTTCTCTATTTATTAAAAAATAAATATTATAATGTAAATTATTTAATATTTTATCATAGAAAATTCGTCGGTTTACTAGCCGATCAATTTGACAACCCCATTCGGTCGAATATAACGAAATCGACCGTATAATCAACATCTAGGATAAATTTTAATAAAGTTTCTTAAATTTTCTGTCAACTTTAATTTTTGTTTTCTTGAAATTTTTTCCCAGATATTTTCATAAATTATATCTGTATATAATTTAAAAACAAACCATTCCATAACTCTGCATAGTCAAAATCAAGAGAATAAACATTATCTCCTGCATAACCTTGATAAGCCTGCATTAGTTCATATACAAGACGACAAACCTTTAAATGCTTTTTTTAAAAATTGTTTTGGAACTTTTGTATTCATTTTATTTCATTTTACTTTTTTTGGTAATGCCCGATATTCTTAAAACTCTTTTTATGAAAATATAAATATTAAAGTCTTTATTTATCCTCTATACTAATTACACCTCTCTCAACCAGAGTTTGAATTAACCAGGGCAATTCTTAGAGTAAATACAGTATTTAATTACGGTACATTGCTTGAAAATGTGCAAACAACAAAACCACATTTGGCTAAAGTCCGAACTTCAGCAAGTATTGAAATTAACGATTCCTCTGAATTTCGATGTGGATCTCCAAAATGCGTTCCATCTTTTTAAAAGAAATTTAAATTAATAAATATTATGAACTAAAATCTTTTTTAGTTATATGGAGTTATTCTTTAATTTACTCTACAAAATTAGTATAAAAATTTCATAACGATCTTGCAACGGGAACATTGAACAACTCAAAAAATTCAAAGGGGGTATAATTTCTTAACACATAAAAAAAAGAAAGATTTAGATTCAAACCTTGGGGAGAATTAGTATTATTATTCTCAATTTTCTATATTATTTGATTAAAATATTTAAATCACTAACAAGAAACATTAATATTGTTGTGAAAAAATTCATATTGACTGCCCCATCTATTTTCTGCTTCTTCAACAATAATTTTAGGTTCATCAGTTGCAATGAATAATTTCCTTTTATTTGATTTTTTGGTTTGTTGATTTGTTGAATTTAATTTTGATTTTTTGATATCGTTTTCTTCAGAATTATACCAAAAATCAATCCATTTCTATTATTTTAATTAAATAATTTGTATTATAATTAGATCGTTGTTCCGTACGTAATTCCGCCTAATTTTAGGTGTACCAGGCACCATCTTGCGACAGATGGTGCCTGGTATTCCCTGAATATCACTTAATCACACAATTTACTTAGCCGTGTCATGATCAGTAATCCCCAGAGTATTCTAGTGTTATATTTGTTAAAAGTTAAGGTTTTTTAAATACCATATATTCTTCCAACTCTTGATGAGGTGCTTCTTTTGTTTTATCCGTTCTTCTCACTTGAATACCAGCAATAGTTCCTTTATTAAAAAAATGTATTAAAAGAAAATTATTTTTATTGTTTTATGAAAATTTTTTAAAATAAATATTCTAACCATTGCCTATATTAAATGTTGATTCTAACTTGTTAAGTTTTACACTGGTCATTTGATTTTCTCTCAACACAAATTTTATTATCTAAAAATTATATAAGAATTTTAAAATTTTATAATGAGAAATATATTGTATGCTATTTATAGAATATTAAACATATTTCCAACCTGTCCCATAAACCAAGCTGGAGGGTTTGTGTGATGTTTGATAAGAACATTTAATTCTGAGGGAACTAAAGGTTCATATCTTTTACTAATTATGACAACTTTGTCTTGCTGGTTTCTATCATTATATTCAGAAAGTGGAAGAAAGGGGCGAGCCTGAAATTATTTTTGTAAATTATTTTATCAAAGTTATGTATATATTTAGGATTTTTAAGCAAGGATATTTTAAGGAGGAATGATATTTAGCTTTTGATTTCTTAGTAAGCTAATAAGGAAAAATGTTTGTATATTTTAGAACCTACAAACCACCTAAAGTTTTTCTAATGTTATTAAATATAATTACATGTTTTTCATAGCTGCAACTTGTAATTTGTTGAAAAACATCATTCCACTCAAAATTATAAGACCATTTTTTGCCATCATTTTCTAAAACCAAGGTTCGGTTAGATAAAGCAGAAATATATAAACAAAAGCTGTATTAGAAGATATAAAAGATTGGGATTGATCTAGTAATATTTATAAAAATAAATTGCCTGATGTGGTGAATAGTACAACCAAAATTACACAAATCACCCATCTGAATTAATGTTTAAATTTAAATGTATATAATATCCCCAACTTTAAATTTAAAAATTATATTTATATTAAAAATATTTTAAAAAATCTTACATAACAAACAAGTATTCTTCTATTATTACAATCATTTGGGTATTGTAATTTATATAATGTATAGTTTATATGTTGAGCTATATTATTAAGTACTTTGTTATGTGTGTCCATACAAGGGTCAGAAAGTTGGTCAATTTTTGAAAGTATGTAACCAAACTGTTAAAGAATATAGTAAAAAATATATGGGAAAATCCAGAATATTCGGCTCCTTAGCTTAAAAATATTTTAGCGCCTCAGGCGAAAATTTTCCAAAATAATAAAACTAATAAAATAATTCTGTTTTTCATAGGAAGTTGAGGGGAATATTGCCATTTTATTTGAAAACCTGTTTTCTTATCAATCCATTCCTTGAATCTAACGAAGCGTCTTTAGCATTATGGCTAACAGAATTTCCCAGTAGATCAAACAATTCTTTTAGTTTGTTCCTCATATCAGAAACTGATGAGTCATTCTTTTAAAGTATAATTAATATAAATTCAATCGCTAATATTTATTTCACTAATTATCGTATTGAAAATTTTGGAATTATTGTAAAATGTTCTTTTTAGTGAAAATATAAGTCGGATGGAAGAGATAATTTAGCTGATTATTAATACATAAATTATTCACTTGACTCGTTTCTCACTACACTCCCCGAGTTCTTTTCTATTTTCACTACCCGTTATGACGAGGGTCAGGATTTTAAGGAAATAAAAAACTCAAAATAGGTAGGAAAATAGGAGCGAAAAATATCTATTAACCGGGTAAAATATTTACTTTTATACCAATTTCTTAAAAGTTAATAAAAAATATCAAATTAAATTTTGTGAAAAAATTGCAATTTCTTATGTAAGCCTAGTTCGATTATTCATTATTTTTTAAATTCATTTTTAACTAATTAAAGAAGAAAAAATTAAAAATAGGCCAAAATAAAACAAAAAATATGCTAAAAATTTCACATATTGCCAAAAATACAGACAAATTTGGCAAATTAAATATTGGTAAAAAGTCCAAAATAGGAAAAAATAGGAAATTTAGGAATATTTAACTTCTTAACAAATTGACATAACCAGAAAATAACACAGGATTCGTGCTTCTTAGAGCATAGGAAGTTCGCGAAAAATTAGGAAAAAATCTAAAAATCTGGACCATAGTTATGACTTGTTTTAAATTTAAATTTTTTAACGAAAATACATACATTTTTTAAATTATCACATCTATTTTCTTCATTATTTTTTACTGGTACAATTGAATGAAATACAAATTGTTGATTATTAAAAAAAGTAAAATAATAAATAAACATTGTAGAAAATATTAAAATTAAAAAGGAAATGGAAGAAATTAATTTCATTTTAGCTATAAAATTAAAATAATTTTGAATAAAATATTAGAAAAAGAAATATCAAGATTAGAAATATCAACAAATTTTTTATTCCTAATTTATTTAATCAAAACAATCAAAAATAATATTAAATCGAATATATTTACATTTTATTTGTTTATAATATAATTTTTTGAACGTAAATAATTAAAAAATTTAAATAATATCTGATTAAAAATCAAAAAAACATGATTATTTTTTGGAAAATAAACTACTTTTTAATTTTACTGAAAAATTAAAATATAAAATTGTGAAAAAAATTATATTGCATTGTTAAAATTAACAATGCAATATAATTTTTTTCACAATTTTATATTTTAATTTTACTTAGAAATTTATTATCTAAATAAAAACAAGAAAATTTTCATCTTTAAATGAATTTTTCTAATGGGTATGGATATAGGATCATACGATACGATATATCGTCGAGTTTTTTGAGTTTAGATAATTATCGAAAAAACTCGTATCGAACTCGAAAAATTCTTTTTTCCGATCCCTAGTATGGATATGGAGGAATGTTTGATGTCGGGGAATGCAGTTGCGGATGAAAATTTGCGGGCTGCCTGCTAAAATAAAACTTATTTGGTTATGTAGTTTATAAAAAAGAAAAATTTTAAATAATGTTTCAATATCAATAATCTGACTAATTATAATAATATTGTAAATAATAATTCTAATACATATATTTGATGAAATTCAATATAATTTACATTAAATTATTTTTATTTTTTCTAAATAGCTATGACTCAATAATTTTGCACAGATTATATACTAATCTAATTAATTTAAAATATAATGATCAAATTAACATAAATTCATTTATTTAATAGCAGAAAAATAAATAAATATAATTTAAAAAAATATAATATTCGTATAATAATTGTAGTAAAGAATGAATAAATAATATTTCCTATTTCTTTAGAAAATTAAAAATGCTACAGCATTCGGCGTAAATGAACTTACACCGATGACTTAATAAAAATTTAAAAAATATGAGTTATACCCTCAAATAAGATTCTCTACATAATTCTACATTTTCTAAACTTTTCAATATTTCATTTATAAATCATTTAATTTAATGAAAAAACAGGAAAACTTTCAAATTTTAATTTATCTCTGAGTAATACAATTGGAAACTTTCCTTTTCTATTATTTCGTTTATTTACCCCTCCAATAAATCCATTAAATTTTGGACCTTGATACACTAAAAAGAAAAATATTTTTCTTAATATTTAAAGATATACTAATTATGTCTCTTTCTAACGCTTCAAGTTCATCTTTATTTGTTGCTTTATAATCAGAAATTGATGTCATTTCTTTCTCTAGTTATTAAAAAATAATTTTTGAAATACTCCACCTTATTTATGTCGATTGTGTCTTTGTTATATTTTCTTGATTATACCCTTCTGAAACTAAAATCATTCGACTCATCTCGAAGAAATGAGCTATCATTTGTATATTTTGACAGAAATATTTATGGACAGAAATATGCATAGACAGAAATATTTTGGAGTAAGGGTATGTGACGGAAATAGTGAAATAAATTTTAAGATTTTTGAATAACAAACCACTCCATAACTCTGCATAAACAAAATCAAGAGAATAAACATTATCTCCTGCATAACCTTGATAAGCCTGCATGAGTTCGTAAACAAGACGGCAAACCTTTAAATTTAAGTCTACTTTCTCAAAATTTTTGGGGTAAAATAAAATTATTCCTTCACATACATTGCTTGAAAATGTGCAAACTACAAAACGACATTTTGCTAAAATCCGAATTTCAGCAAGTATTGATATTAACGATTCCTCGGAATGTCGATGTGGATCATTAGATTCCCTTCCATCTTTTTAATAGCAAATTTAAGTTATTAATCTTTAGTACATATAATATTTTTTAAATTTTCTAATAAAACTTTAACTAACAAGATCCATTTAATTTGTTGTGAAAAAACTCATATTGACTACCCCAACTTTTTTCAGCTTCTTCAATAATGTTTTTAGGTTCATCAGTTGCGATAAATAGTTTACGTTTATTTGATGTTTTTAATTGCTTTGTATTTTTGATTTTGTTTTCTTCAGAATTATACCAAATGTCAATCCATCTCTACAATGATTTTAATAAAATAATTTAATGTTTCGCCTCTACCTGGAGGAGAAATTAAAATATAATTATAAATATTTGTGAGGATTATTATTGTTTCGGCATACAATTTTATGACTCTAACCCTAATTTATGTATTTCATAGAGAAAGGAGTGGTAATAATTGAGGTGGTAATAATTGAGAGGGGGTAATTTTTGAGAGAATACGGTAACTAATTAACAATCATAAAGCATTCTACCAACTATAATTAATGTTAGGATGATTAATATTTTTTATAATAATTACCATATATTCTTCCAAATCACGATAAGGTGCTTCACTTGTTTTATCAGTTCTTCTTACGTGAATACCAGCAATAGTTCCTTTATTAAAGATATTAGTAGAAAATTATTTTTATTGTTTTGTATGAAAATTTTTAAATAAATATTCCAACCATTGCCTATATTAAATGTTGATTCTAACTTGTTAAGTTTTACACTGGTCATTTGATTTTCTCTCAACACAAATTTTATTATCTAAAAATTATATAAGAATTTTAAAATTTTATAATGAGAAATATATTGTATGCTATTTATAGAATATTAAACAACCTGTCCCATAAACCAAGCAGGTGGATTTGTGTGGTGTTTGATAAGGATTTCTTTTAATTCTAATGGAACTGCTTCAGGACTATGTGGTAAGGGTGGAACTTCAAATCTTCTACGTAGAAAAACTATTTTATCTTGCTGATTTATATTGTTATATTTTGGAAGTGGAAGAAAGGGACGAACCTTGAATTATTTTTGTTTATATGAGAAATTTTTTGATATTTCTATTTAAGGCCAGGCATAGTTGCTATAATATTATGACTAATGATTTCAGAACCTATGGACTAGGGCTATGCCAAAACTGAAATTTTGATTGAGCTCTAACATGGGCAGTTATTTTCAATATTATAATAATTTTTTCTATCTTAATATATAATAATTATACGTGTTTTTCATAGCTGCAACTTGTAATTTGTTGAAAAACATCTGTCCATTTAAAATCATAATTCCATTTTTTGCCATCATTTTCTAAAACCATTGTTCGGTTAGATGAAGTTGAAGTATATAAACAAAAACTGAAAAAATATAATTTGAATATTTCAACGATTCTTTATCAAATCTTATAAATAATGCAAATGATTAGATGCGAGTATGTCTATAGAAAAATTTTTAAGCATATTTGTGTATATTTGTATATATTGAAATCTTGCTTATTTTTATGAGAAACTGATTCCAAAATAACAAAACTAATATTTTTGACATAAACTAATTTTTTTCAATTCTTTAACATAATTTTATAGTTTATCTTTCATTTTAAATTATCAAGCTTTAGTCAAGATCTTTTTGCTCATTTTAAAGCATATTTGATTTATGAAATATTTTGTGTAATAATAATGTTAAAATTGCCTGATGTGGTGAACAATACAACCAAAACCACAACGATCTAAATTCTCTATCTAAATTAATATTTGTTTTATAATTTATTATTAAATAATATTCGAATTTTTAGATTAACAAAATTATATTGCTACATAAAAAATATATTTAAAACGTACAAAACAAACAAGTATTCTTCTAATATTACAATCGTTTGGATATTGTATTCTATATAATGTATTGTTTATATGTTGAGCCAGATTGTCAAGTACCTTGTTATGTGTGTCTATACATGGAGCAGAAAGTTGGTCAATTTTTGAAAGTAAATAACCAAACTGTTAAAGAATATAGTAAAAAATATATTGTGTTAAACGAATGTAAAATGCCCGATTACCTATGGGAAAATCCAGAATATTCGGCTCCTTAGCTTAAAAATATTTTAGCGCCTCAGGCGAAAATTTTCCAAAATAATAAAACTAATAAAATAATTGTTTTTCATAGGAAGTTGAGGGTAATTTTGCCATTTTAGTTTTTGAAAACCTGTTTTCTTATCAATCCATTCCTTGAATCTAACGAAGCGTCTTTAGCATTATAGCTAACAGAACTTCCCAACAGTTCAAAAAGTTCGTTTATTTTTTGTCTCATATTTGAAGTTGATGAGTCAATCTAAGTTAAATATGATTAATAATTAAAATATCACTTATAATTTTCAGGATTCATTAAAGAATCATCAAATGAAATTTACCTTATTTTCCTCTAAATTATAACAAAATAATAATATATTTTAAATTTATCTCAAAATAGTTAGCCTATTTAGCTCGAATTTCTCAATCTAAAATGGTAACACGATTAGGGGGGGGTTTAGATGAGGGGGAATATTTTGACTGAAGCCAATTATTTAAGAGGAATGTATATAATAAAAACAAACATTTAGTAAATTATCACATTTATTTTCTTCATTATTTTTAAATTTTACAATTGAATGAAATACAAATTGTTGATTATTAAAAAAAGTAAAATAATAAATAAACATTGTAGAAAATATTAAAATTAAAAAGGAAATGGAAGAAATTAATTTCATTTTAGCTATAAAATTAAAATAATTTTTAGGGTATATGTATTAGGAATAGGATCTACAAATTTTTTTCTAATTTATTTAATCAAAACAATCAGGAATAATAATAAATCGAAAATATTTACATTTTATTTGTTTATAATATAATTTTTTGAACGTAAATAATTAAAAAATTTAAATAGTATCTGATTAAAAATCAAAAAAACATGATTATTTTTTGGAAAATAAACTACCTAATTTTTAATTTTACGGAATAATATAAAATTATAAAAACAATTATATAATTTTATATTGTTAAATTACTTGCAAATTTCTAGTTACATTTTTGGATATATCCATGTCCGGTGCACCATGGATTTATGGAAATGGGGACTTAATGAAGAATGAGCAAATTTACTGCTTAACAATTACTGCTTAACAAATTTACTGTAAACTGTTTAACATATTTTCTTGAATAACTACACTGAATAATTATTTTTCAACACATCGTTTGTGGAAATAACAGCCCTATTAATAGTAAATTAATAAAAATAAAGTTTTACATAAATTCATGTAAAATACAGCACGCTATTAAGGAACTAACATATAAATTATTATTATTTACAATGGAGTCATAAAATGCCAAGAAAGCCTTCCGACATTGCTGACATAAAAATAAACCTATTTTTGTTAACAAACGGCCAGCTGTTCTTGAAAATAGAAACAAACACTTTGTAAAACAAACATGTTGATTCTTGCCATGTTCTAGGCAAAAAAAACTTTAATAAAATTAGTTTTCACATTTTTGAGCCAAAAAAGATAAGAGAATAAGGATTACAAAAGAAAGAGTCATGTTCGAAAACGCAAACCAAAAATATAAACTACAAAAAAATTTTGCATATGTTAATGTTTTTGCATAAAGTGATAAGAAAAATATTCATTTTGCTGTGAAAAGCAAGTTGACTTTGGTTTTTTAAGTTTTAAACGTGTCAAATTGATTTTCTCTCATAAAGAGTAAGAGATTGGTGGAAGGATTTAAGTAGAATTACAAAAAAATGAAAAGAAAGCTCAAAATTTCGGCTGTATTTTAGTATGTGGCAAAGTTGCATGTGTTATATACCATTCGATTACTCTCGTCAAGCTGAATAAATAGATGAAAACTCAATGAAAAAAATATATAAATTTTGCTGTATCATAAGATTTGTAGTTAAGATTTGTATTCAGGAAGTGGAAGAAAGGGGCGAGCCTGAAATTATTTTTGTGAATTATTTTATCAAAGTTTTTTAGGAGTTTAAGCAAGATATTTAATGAATGATATTTAGCTTTTGATTTCTTGGATTATGGCCACTGGGTCTGGATATTACCTTACGCTAATAAGGAAAAATTGTTTATATTTTAGAACATATTTTAGACAACGCTGTTCTGTGAAAGTAATTTCCTAGTTCAACTGGGCCACAACGGGCTTAAAGTACGAATAAAAATAAATCGTATAGACTATAAAAGATAATAATAAATTTTATAAATAAAATATATCATAAGATCAGAGACATTGGTCACAATTGGGAATTTCACAGGAAAAAAAGGCTGAGAAAATGGAAAAATAAAAATCCTCTTATCATAATGATAAGCGGATATTATATTTTTTAATAAAAATTTAATTTTGATTGTTTCTTATTTAACAAATATATTCAAAAATAGTTTAATAATTTTATGATTTATTTATAATGAACATAGTTTAAACATCCGACTAAAAAGAACCTAAATTTAACTAAAACAATATTTTTATTTTAACAACTATTGTATCTATTCCTAATCATCGTTCTTCCTCAATTTTCTCAATTTGCTCCGCATTTTTTAATCTTTGCCCAGTAGCTGTCAGTCCTAGCTGCAGTGCATCCATTAGGCCCTCCATTATGTATACGAGACCATTTCTCACAAATACTTGCATTAGGCCTGGTACAAAGTTTGAGGTAGCGTTTCATATAATTCTAAATTCATAAAGACTAATAAAAGTTTAAATTTATAAATTCAAACCTTCATGCATGTGAAAGCACACGACTTTTTGAGTGCGCAACGCTTCCATCCATCTTCAACTTTTTCACCTTTTTTAAGCTCAGGGGTACCGCAATCCTTGTAGTAGTTAAGTTTTATCTGTATAGAGTAAAAATAATATTAATAGTGAAATATATCTACAAAGGTAATAAAATAATAAAATGATATGTAGAAAATTCTTTTATCACTTATTTTCCGGTTAATTATTAAATTTGTGGATATAAAATTGTCTGTTGCACGATATACTGTAAAACTTAACATTCCTTTCAAAAGAAATCTTTGAAAAATTCTAAACTATAATAGAACTGTGATTTTTAACGTAGAATAAAAATTACACTTTCTTTTTTTTATTTTTTTTTATTATTTATTTATTCAATTTGGCAATCACATTTTAATAAAACATTTAATTAAGCTTTTAATGAAATCAGAGGAAAAATGTAAAACTTTTAAAAAAATATCAGTAAAGCGTAAGCTATCATATTCATGGGTCTCTTTGGCTGATTAGTAATAGGCTTCTATTACCAATGAATAAAGAAAATTTGTAAAAGTTGATGGAGTTTCGGGATTTATTGGATTAATCCAGCAGGATCCCGTTCCTTTCGAATTTTTGGACTCCAGTCCGTTACGGATCCAGAAAATTGATTTTGCCGCACTCTAATGAAAACTGCTAAAACCTGTAAATATCCGCAACTAACTGCATCATCATCCCATTTGCAAGGAAGAGCCTTACATTGAGACTCAACAAAGCAAATGCAATCTAAACATTTTTGGTTTGGCGTTGTTGCGTTTTGTGATTTTATTATCACAAACAACATTAAAAGGATTAATGCTTTTAGGGCATACATTTTTTAATTTTTTTAGGATTAATATATGGATTTTAGGGATATTAAGAATTTAATGGAAATTTTTATTTAATTCTAACATAAATTAAAACTGCTTAAATACTCTCAGTTCTAGACATAAGAAAGATGTTTAATCATTTAATATACTTTTATTTTGAAAATATTTTTAAAAATTATCAAAAAATATATAAACAAGTTGAAAATTTTATTATTTTAATTAATTTTATTGAAATAATATTTAAAAAATAAAACAGGTGTGAAAAGTGCAAAATAATAATTAAAATTAATTTTTAAATGTCTCTTCTAATATTCGTATAGAAAATAAAAGATAATCCAAAATTTTATTCAAAATATTTCCTAAGATTTGTTATTAACAAAAAAGCCAAAAAAATATTTTAGTTAAATATAGTAATAGATGAAGTGAATTCGAAATTTCTCATTATTTGTTAATATCGAATTATGAAAGATATTTTTAAAATTCTCCGCCAATTAATAAATAAAATTTCAAAATAAATTAGTCGGAAAGTGTCGTAAAGTCCTTCCCTTTCATCTTAAAAAAATTATTAAGTATTTATGCAATTTAATGAAAGTTTTATGGCTATATTTAACTATATTTAACTAAATTTTTAATATATTTATTTAGTCAAATAATATAAATATAAAAATCGAACTCGATTAGTTAACCCCTACAGCGAGAGGTTGTAAAATAATAACCCCAATCAGTTGTCCTAAATTACGTTCAAATTGTCATTCCTAGATTAATTACCCCTCTAGGGTAGATTGAAAACTTCCCTCAAAACTTTATTTTCACCTGTTATGTCCTTAAATGCGGTAATGTCCAAGGAATAACAGACTAAGACAGTAACTAACAACTGTGTTTTATCACAATAGAAATACAATAAAAGGTGAACAGTAGGAATAAGAATAGGTTGCTGGAGCGCCAAGAATACGTCTAACAATGTATTAATATGAATAATTACTAACAGAATAACTAACGGACCAACAAGCTAACACTTGTTTTTTTTTGGTTTGCTAAAACCTAAGCCTTTTATACTATAGCAAAATACCCAACATTACCCTCCCCTGATTAATTATCATACAGTAATAAATAATTTTAAATATCAATTAAGCGTTTTCGCTACTACTTTTTCTGTATTAAAATTGAAAATTTGACACAAAAATTAAACTAATATATAAGACAAATTTTATAATTAATAAATTATTATGCACAAATTATGTAAATTTTAGATTCTATTTTAAAAATTAAAAAATATAATTTTTGTTTATTTTTTTCTTTTTGTTTTCAGCGTCGTCCCCATCCCCATCCCCAACAGCATCCTCCGCCTCCCCAGTAGCCTCCCCACCAACGCTTATGTCGCCCGCTATAATTTTAAATTTTATATATTATTATTTCTAATATTTATTTTATTCTATGTATATTTTAAATTATTTGGAATTTTTTTATGGGCTAAATAAAATTAAAATTTCTCAGAGTGAAAAAAAAAAAGAATTATAAATTTTAATAATTTTTTTCTGAAAACAAACCTGTCCTATTAAGCTACCGTATTTTCTTGAATAATTATAACATGCCCCTCGAGTGAGAAATTAACTGAGAGAGTAAAAGTATCTACTCCTATTTTTTATGGAAAAGTTTAGGATTAAATTAATTATTTCCTAATGATTCATTTTATTTAGAAATTAAAAAAGCAACTTTTTAATAAAATTTTAATTAAACTTGCAGTGTTACTTCAGCTTGTACGCCCTTTATTTCATCGTTTTCAAGTCCCTTTATATTTTCTACTCCATCTTCAGCTCCAATAGACAAGGTGAAAAGTAAAGCGAGAAGGAAGAATGTCAGGAAGATTTTCATTTTCAAAATAGATTTCTAAAAGATAATTTGAAATAAAACAATTTATTTTGGGCATAATTTGGCAAAATCAAAATTTGAGTTAAATTTTAAAATGACCCAAATCTTGACAAATTTTATAAAATATCAAAAATTAAAGGATTTTATTCCAGGGTTAACAAAACCCTTGGTAATTATTGTTTCAATCTCTCGATGAAGGGCGTAATTATTAGAGATTGTTAATTAATTAATAGTTTAATATACCGTATGTGCTGAAATAATTACCCTGGGTAATTATTTTTTAACCTTTTGCTGGAGGGCAATTATAAGGAAGGGGGTAATTATTTGAGATTATTTTAGTAAACTAATTACCCATCTTTTGGGGGGGGGGGGGGTAATTATTGTTTCGACCCCTTACTGGAGGGGGCAATTATTAGTGAGGGTGTAATTATTTGAGAGAGGGTAATTATTTCAGCATTTGTGGTAACTATATTATAGTATTAACATACAATATAGAGAGTAATTATTAGTAGGGTTATTAAATTTAAAAGTAATTATTATTGAGATACAGCTTCCAATTATTTATATACTCAAAATTTTGTGCCTAATTATTTATTAATGCAAATATTTTAATTTTTTTTCGTCATAAGATAAATAAACAAACAAAAAATGAGCAAAGACATGAAATGAAGGCCACAAATATTATAGTTTAGTAATTTTTCTAGAAACTTTTGTTCTTCGACTTTTATTAAATAAATAACTTAGCGAAAATTAAATATTTTCTTTTATGTCTTTTATGGGACATGCCCATATCTGTGCAAAACGATATCTATCGCTCGATACACCTTACCAGAAAATTTTCTACTATTCCTAGCTTGTAGGAAATATTGTGTAATGGTACCTACAATATCCAAATGGACCATCCTTTCGAAAGATAGGTCTGCGACAAAGTTGCGAAAAACTAGACCTTATCCTCTATTAGTTATGGGTAATTAACAAATTTCTTTATTTTTCATTGAAATATTTAAATAAGTAACTTTGACACAAAATACATATAGTTATTTTTGATGATATTTTGAAAAAAAAAGTAGTTTATAAAATAAGCACTTTTAATTATTATTTGGCGAATTAGAAAAATTTATTTTTATCCGAATAATTTTAATAAAAATAGTAAATAAATTAAATTAATTGCTTTAAGCGTTAATTAAAAAATATTTAATTTAAAAAAAGATCGAAAAATCTATATCTTTATTTAAAGTTTAATTTTGTATTTCATGTTTATTTTTACAATTCAAGTTTATGTTGTAATATTTTTACAATTCAAGTTTATGTTGTAATATTTTTACAATTCAAGTTTATTTTTGTAATATTTTTACAATTCAAGTTTATTTTGTAATATTTTTGCAATTCAAGTTTATTTTTGTAATATTTTTACATTTAAACTTTATTTTGTAATATTTTTACATTTCAACTTTATTTTGTAATATTTTTACAATTCAAGTTTATTTTTGTAATATTTTTACATTTCAACTTTATTTTGTAATATTTTTACATTTCAACTTTATTTTTGTAATATTTTTACAATTCAAGTTTATTTTGTAATATTTTTACTATTCAAGTTTTTTTGTAATATATTTTTACAATTCAACTTTATTTTTGTAATATTTTTACAATTCAAGTTTATTTTGTAATATTTTTACTATTCAAGTTTTTTTGTAATATATTTTTACAATTCAAGTTTATTTTGTAATATTTTTACAATTCAAGTTTATTTTTGTAATATTTTTGTAAAATGAAACTTTTATTCAATTAGTATTTACTGTATTTCAAAAAATATCAAAAAGTCTTTCTTTTATTTTATTTATTGTATTATTCTTTCATTTACTTTGGTTTCTGGCATTGGAGCAACTTGATGAATAGTTGAATTATTTTTGCAACGAAAAACTATATGTCTGTAATTTTTTACACTCAAAATTGTTACCTTAAAATATATTTCATTATTATTTTAATTCAAATTAGAAATTTTTTTCACAAAAAATCTTACAATTGGGTTTAATACTGCAACTAAAGTTCCCAAACTAGTACCAAAGTATATTGCAATACTTGAAGAATATAATCCAGGCAAATTAAATCAAATATTTAGATTAGCGAAAAAGTGGGAAATATAGGTTATTAAAGGCAAAATAGCCTATAGATTAAAAAAAAAATTTAATTATTTATTAAATCAACAGTTGGGGACAAGTGATTGCCGGGCCAAATAACTTTTGTATAAATTGTCTTAATATAGTCTATTGACCATTGGATAGAGCATCAGATTGTTACAAAATGAATCTCATTATAAATCCATTTATAAGGGTTTTTTATCATTATTTTTTCTTTTTCAAATTTTTCTAAGATTTCTGTTGTAGTTTCGTATCTAGACTGGTTTCCCGGCACTCAGTTGGCTCGTTCCGTTA
>ABLG01001607.1:0-35398 GCA_000172435.1 Meloidogyne hapla
GAATCGATAAATATTGGAATTAATTCTAAATGTAAAAAATAAAAATATTATTTAATTATTAATTATTTTTTTAAAGCTTATTCTTTACCACATCTTCACGTTATGGAAGTAGAGAATTAATATTAACTGTAAATATATATTTAAATTAATTAATTATTTATTTTTAGTTTGAAAATGATAAAAATATATTTTCTGAAATTAATGGAATAATTAAAGATTTTGCAATAATTGTAGCAGAAAATATAAATGGAGTAAAATTAAATAAATTATTTAAATTTTAATAATATATTTTTAGACAGATAAAGAAAAAGGTAATTTATGGGAATTACCAAATTGGAATGAAATAAATAAATTAAATAATTATTCGTGGAATGCTTTTAGAGCATCTAAATTAAATTATAATCCATTTAATTATAAAAAAGGTTTTAAACAAAAAAGAATTGCAGAATTTATAATTGGTTCTGAAGATTGTTTAAATGAAGAAATAAATGAAAAAGTATAAAATTTATTTAAAAAAAAATATATTTTATTTAAAGTATTATTGTAATGGCCCTTTACGTTCACAACATAATTATTTTGTTAAAATTCGTGCCTATTCTGTAACAAATATAGCAATGGAAACTCAATGGGTTGGAATTGATGGAGAAAATTTTAATGAATTAAAAGAACAAAAAGAAGAACAACAAAAAAGAAAATTTCCTTGTTATTTATATTTAAATGGTGGATGTGAAGATTATTTTAATGGAATTAATAAAAAATATTTTTTAAATTATTTTTTAATTTTTTATATTTTAATTATTTTATTTTTTTTTGAATTTCTTTTTAAATAAAAAATGTCATTGTTCATAATAAATAATTAAAAGAAATATTTTAACGCAATTTTTTTCTTCCCTTTTTTTCAATATTTGCAATGATTATTTGGAGGAAAAAAATGAAAACCTTTTTTATAATTAAATGGATAATAAATAATATAAAATAAATAGATGTACTTCATTTTTCTCTCCAATAACAACACAACCTCGAAAAGAAAATCGATTGTTGCGCTGCAACTAAATGCTTTTGACTGACTGACGTATTTTTAAGGATATTTTTAATTTTACAATTTTAGTAGAGATTTTTATAAAATTTTAAAATAAAATGAATAATTATTATTTTTTAATTATTTATTTAATTATTATATTAAATAAAGTAAAATCATCAGAAAATAACGAAAACTTTGAAACTGGCAATTCATTCGATGGACCTGTTCAAGTAGTAGAAAAGGAAGAAAGAGTTCCTCCTCAATTATCTCATCAAGAAGACAATAATTTAAATGACAATATTAATAAAGGTTAGAAATTTAAAAAATTTTTTTTGGATTTTCTTTAAGAGAAAACATTTAATAACAAATTATTTTTTAAGATGAAATACAGCAGAAAATATCAATCAAAAACAAAACAAAAGAACAGAATTCTTCCAAAACAAACAAATTTTCTTTTATATTAATATTAATTATTATCCCAATTTATATTTTATTTAAAACTTAATTTTGATTTTTATTTAAAAGAACTTATTTTTATTATTTAAAAATGGTGATTGGTGTAACAAACAAAATGTGAGCAGTTACAACTTTTTTCTTAAATATTGTCATTCATTTTGTTTAAAATAGCACAAGGAGAGATCATCAAGCCAAATACTAAAGAAAATAATTTAAATAAAAAATATATTAATTACCTCGTAAGTGTCACGTTCATTTTCACCACGTTTCAGATATTCCTTCTCAATTAACATATCAATACATTTTTTAACTAAAGGCACCTAAAAAATATTTTTTAAATTAATTTTTAATAATTTCCAAATTACCTTTGGTTGAAAACGAGCAGTTAATTGATTAAGTACTTCTCCAACTAATTGTTGATGTTTTAAAGTCTTTCGCATTTTCATTATACGTACAATCGCAGCCTATTTTAATTACAAAATATTTTAATAAATTAAAATTACCTGAATAACAATTTTTCTATCTTCATCAACACCTTTTTGTACTTCTTCATTATCCTTTTTCTGTTCTTTTGCCGAAACCATCGCTCGAATTAAATCAACTTTAAGTTTTTTACTAAAAAATTGTTTAAAATTATTTTTTAATTTTAAAAACTTTGTAAATCCATTATTTAATTGATATTCTTTATTATCATTTTTATTTTGTTGTAAATCCATTTCATCAATATTTGATTTTTTTGCCACAACAGAATTATTACCACCAACATTTAAAAGTAAACCAACTTTAAGCAAAGAATGTAAAGCAGGAATTAATTGGTCTGTTGGTAATTTCAAAATATTTTCAAAGTCAGATTGTTTATAAATATTTCTTTCATTAAAGAGCATTAATAAAGAAATTTGTTGAGTATTACACTTAAAAAAATAATAATTTTTACAAAATATTTTTTTAAATTACAATAAATGTATATTTATTTGCAAAAGTTCCAATTGTAGAAATAACTTCACCACGAGACATTTGCAAAACCCAATTTAATTTTCGACCCGTATATTTTCCAGAATAATATCTTTTAAAATCTAAAAACGAAAATTTTTTTAATTATTAAAAAATTATTTAAACCTTCAATACAATTCATTAAAGGAGATGGAATCTCAAATTTAATCGGTTGAGTAAGAGGCCAAACATTAGACATAACAACAATAACAGAAAAATCAACATCCCGTCTTGCAGCTTGCTAAAAAATTGTTAAAATTAATTTAAAAATAATTTTAAAAAACCTTTCTAAACATGTCCGAATTGTCTCTACTCAAAGCAACATCCGTCAAAAGTCGTTCCAATTTACTTGTATATTCAAATCCACACATATGTTTAAGTTTAGCAATCATTGAACTATAAATATAAAAATAAAAACATTATTTAAAGTGAAAAAACCGTTCAGCTTCTTCACTAGCACTTGCTTCTGTAACAAGACGTTTACAAAGCATTTTATGAAAAAATGCTTGAAACATATCTTTGTCTTCAATATATTTAAAAACAGTCATCTAAAGAAAATTAAAAATAATTTTTATTTAAATATTTCAAAACTAACCACTTGTTCCAAATATTCATCCATTCTCTCATCTTCAACATTCTTCGCATTTTTACGTAATAATTGATCGCAATATAAAACCAACAGTTGAGGAGATTTAGAAGCACTTTTTGCCAATCGAGTAATTTCATTTTCATTAACAAAACGAGTAAATGCTCTATCCATTGCCTCAACAAATCCATGGTCTAATTTAAATGCATTACTAGCCAAATTATTATATACATCATAAAGTTGAAGAATTGTTGTTATATAATATTTTGGATCCTAAAAATATGATTTTAAAATTTTTATCAAAATAATTTTCATACAGTCATTGCATTTTGAGCGATTTGTTCAATAGCGGCACGGCCTTCTCTTGTAATGTATATCTCAAGTATTTGCTTTAACTTATCTAAAGCACCAGCGACACGATGACAAAGATCATACATTCGTCCCAAATGTTCACATTGTCGTTGACTGAGAAGAGCTTCAAATTCGTTATGAAACCTAAATAATTGAAAAAAAATTTTAAAATTATTCTCACAAAATATAAATACAATTCCAAATGATTGCAGATAAGAGCATCGTCACAAACTTTAAGTAAAGAATCTAAAGTCGTGTAATCCAAATAAAGTTGACAACGATCGCGTTCCTCATTAAGACGTTCACCAACCTTTTACAATATTTAAGAAATTAAAATTAATTAAAAACAACTTTTTTCATATATTCTGGAACGCTATAACTTTGAAGAAAAGTTGTAGATTCTGTTGTATAATAGTTAAGAGTTTCTTCCAAAAGTCGTTTAACAAAATGGTCTCGATAAACTTGGTATTTTACACTAGGTCTAGTCATGTTAGGCTGAACTGGAACTTGACCCAAATGGCCAACAGACTGAGAGCTGACGCCATCTTCGTTAGCCGATCCAGTGGAATCCCTCTCATTAATCCCCAATTCAACTTAAATTTATTATTGAAATCAAAATATATAATTAACTAACTATATGATTCGACAACTCCTTTGATAAGTTTAGTTTGAATCATTTCGCCATTTCGATCCTGTTCAATAAGAGCTAAAGCTGCAGAAGTAACATTATGATGAAGATCAGTAAATATAACTTGCTTCCATATATTAATTGCCATCTTAAATATTTTCAATTTAAATGAAGAAAAAATAAAATTTCACATTATAAACTTCAAAAATTCCTAATTTTCCTTCGTCAATTTCACGACGAATCCAATGTCGATTGAGATATGAGAAAATCCCATTAACTACAGTCGATCCAAATCGATAGTTTGTCCATGTTTTTGTATAATGTTGAAGCAGAGAATCACCATACAAATTAATAAGAGTCTACAAAATAAACTTCTAAAAATCATTTAATAAAAATACCATGCGGAGTGATTGCGCATATTTAGTAATAAAACTGTTAAGCTCATTATAGAGCTCTGAGCCAATAAAATGTGTTTGCATCTGAGTGATTGGAACTCCACGCCTTGAAGTCTCAGTTGGGACATGTGAAGAACTACAGAAATTGAATACGTGCCTGAAAATTGAACTAATGCTAAAATTTGAAAGAACAACATACGTGTACAATTCCATATAGCGATGCGGCGGCATTCTTTCATCACCGGCATAGATGCTTTCAAGTCCAGACGCCAAATCATTCCAAATTTCGGCTTGAAGTTTTTTATCCTTAGCTGACGACATTCTTATATCTTAAAAAGTAATGAAATAAAAAAACTAATCAATCACAACAAATCTATATAAAATATCGCCAAATGGAAAAATTGAAAATTGTGATTAAAAATATTTAACATTTTGAATTACTTTTTTTTTTAAAATTTATAAAACGAAAGATTTAGAAAATATCAAAATGTTAACAAGAAGAAAAGTGGACAAAAGTTCATTTAAGCATTGACATATCAAAATCCCAACAAATCCTGTAACTTCACCTAAAGCTAAGAAAACAATAATCGAACAACGTGTCAGCACAGTTCACCTCCTGCACAGTTCGTACTCCGACAGTTCACCTTCCGACACATCACCTTCTTGCAGTTCCCCTTCTGGCACAATTCACCTCCCGACAGTTCCCCTTCCTATGCAATTCACCTTCCGAACATTTTACCTTCTATTATTCCACATTAGAGAATTAAAAAATAGTATATAATTTTAAATGTCTGTAAAATTTCAAATCAATTAAAAATATTTGTTTTTCATAATATTTTTAAATCTATTTTAAGTTATGCGGTCCTGTCAACAAGTAATCAGAATTCGAACTTTTCGAATAAACTGGGCCCGGTCCGGGTTTGAACTCTATAATAATATTCCAAATCCGTACTTGGATAGAATTCGCTGATGGTTTTGAGTCTAAAATATTTTTTGGATATACAAAGCACTTTTGGTTATTTTTTAATTGATAAGGCCTAACTCTTTCGTTTTCTGGATGGTATTTTAAATGAAAGTTAGGCCTATTCCCTTTGTGTGGGGAAGAGGTCATTCTTATTAAAATTTCCATTAATTTTTATAATTAAGATGCCTTATCAATTAAAAAAATTTGTAAACTTTAACTAAATCACTAGATTACAGTGATTGTGATTATAGTGATAAAACTTAGGTGGGTTATAGTTTTAGTGCACACCAGGGATGGATAATTTCGCATCTGAAAAAGCGAAATGCGAAAGGCGGAAGAAAGCGAAAGGAAATAAAAAGTGCAAGACGAAAGGCGGAAGCAGAAGAGTCAAAAAAAGCGAAATTCCGCAGAAGCAGAAGCGCAAGAAAATTTAAATTTTCCTTATTCGTAATTTTTCTCGAAATTTTTTAATTTCTCGTCATTTAAGCCCACAAAAGCCAGTCGAAAGTCTTCCTTAAGAGGCTTCGATAAAAAATAAAAATTTCCTTTCAGCGCCGCAGGCGAAAATTTTTCAAAATTATAGCACCCCAGTAAAAAAGTTCATTTACTCGCAGAGAAAATTATTCCATATATAGAGAAGATAGGAGAATAAAAAGCAAAAAATAAAATAACTTTCTGAAAATAGTGTCAAAAATGATCTCAAACACTTTCGATCCATCGAATTTTCAGCGCCGCAGGCAAAAATTTTTTATTTTTCCTTTAATCTTTCCTAAAAATTTTCACCGAAATCGATAATTTTTTTTTGAAATATTTTCCATCATTAGGGGTGTATTTTACGCAGAAGAGAGCAAAAAAGCGAAACGCGAAAGGCAGAAGCAGAAGACTCAAAAAAAGCGCAATTTTGCAGAAGCAGAAGAAAAAACCATCCCTGGTGCACACCATATATCGAAAATGTCACCTTGTCCCTTTGAATGGAATAGAAGGTAAAATGTTCGGAGGGTGAATTGCCCCAGAAGGGGGACTGTAGGAAGATGAATTGTACCAAAAGGTGAACTGTCAATAAGGTGATTTGCAGGAAGGGGAAGTGCAGGAAGGTGAACTGCAGGAAGGTGAACTGTGCCAGCGCCATCGAACAAGTTGTTTTTACCTAGCTCTACTTTTTATTTAGTTAAATTCATTAATCGCATTAAATTTTAAGGTTTATTTAAATAAATGGCCGACGCGATTTCATTAAGCAAATTTTCAAAACTCTCAATTGGAGGAATAGGTTATTTATTAAAAATTTGTGTTTAAAATTTGTATTTAAGTACCAATTGAACGAAGTGGGCAGCGAATTTATTCAGATCATGATTTTATATATCTTATTGGCGGATATAATCCTAATCCACCGCGCACTATGTTTCTATTTTTATTAATTTAAAAAAATAATATTTGTAAATTTAGTTCTGATGCTTGGCGATTTAATCGACTTACTCAGAAATGGCAAAAATGTGAGTTGGCTGATCCAACTAATCAATTGCCTGATACTTTAGCTTCTTTTTCTTGTAAGTCTTTCGGTTTTTATATTTTTTATTAGTCAGCTACATTTTAATATTTAATAGAAATTTTATTGTTAGTAGTATCACGTGGCCATCCTTCGGATTTTAATTGTTCTCTTAATGAAGCTTACATATTTGGAGGTACAAAAGTTCCTTTTGGTGGAAATTCAAATACCAACAGACTTTATTGGATTAAAATTGACCGCCTGGGTAAAATACATTTACAGGTATTTTTATTTTAACAAGATTAATTGCTTTGTTCATCTTAAGCTTCAGTCTGTGAGCGGATCAGAACACCTTCCTAGGATTTATGGTCAAGGAATGTGCCGGTGCATTGAAAGGCGTCCGAGAGGAAAAACTCTCGAAGTCCTTTATATTATTGGTGGAACTGATGGACACGAGTTGTTTTCTCTCTCTTAATTTTTAATAAATTGTTTTAAGATATACAATGGATGTTTATCGCCTCCACAGAGTTATTGATGCACCTCTTGAAGAAAGCTGGGAATTAACTCTACTTAGTGTAAGTTTTATTAAAGGTAACTTTATTTTTCTAATAATTATCAGGAGCGCAATATTGATGAGATTGGTCGTTACCGATTAGAAGTTGTTCCCTATCAAAATATGTTGGTAACTTTTGGTGGTTCAATCTCCAACCAATTTATTTTTAAACTTGATGTTCTTACTGTTTTTGATCTTGAATTTAGACGATTTGAGAAAATTCAAACAAAGGCTGATCCTGTGTATGGATTTCCAAGGGAAAGAAGTTGCCATGCTATTGTACACAAAGAAAGTTTTGTTTATTTAATTGGAGGATATGGAATGGATTTGGTAAGAAATCTTTTATAAACAATTATTTTTATACAAAATTTTAAATTTTTTAGAAGGTTTTTGCAACTGTTTGGCGTTTTAATCTTCAAAATTTTGAATGGAAAAAATTAGCTGAAGAAAATAACCGCCTGCCAGTGCCAGTTTTTTTCCACGCTTCAACTCTAACACCAGTTAGTAATTCAATGTTTTTTGTTATTTTGGTTTTAATAAAATTAAGGATGGCTGTATTTTTGTATTTGGTGGAGTTGAAAGACAAAATACACAAGAACGTCATGAACGAAGAGTGAATGATTTACAAAGAATGTGGCTTGAACCACCTTCTCTTAAATATTTTGCATCAATAAGTCTTTTACGTGATGCGCCAGATCGTCAACTTTTACGTTTAACAAATGACTGTGTTAGATGTACTGATATGTCAGTTTTTTCTTTTGATACTTTTTATTTAATTTGATTTAACTTACAATAAGTATATAAACAATGATTTGGTAAAATATTTTTAAACAGTTTTAAGATCCCCTATATTGGCCGTCACTGGCGCGATGATCCAACAGAAGTAATTAATGATGATTTTCCAATACAACCACCTGATTGTATTTTGTTATAAATTGTTTGAAACGAATATTTAAATGCTCAAGATCTCATTTTGAAAGAAAAATGTTTTTATTAGTTTAATTAAATTTTTGAAGATTTTAATACTTTTCTTTAAATATTTTTTTTTTCTAAAATTTACTTAAAATTGAAATAATTTTTATGATGCATTTTGTCAAAAAGAGTCAAGTAAGTGAAGGTGAAAAAACTGCTTATGAGAAGAAGAGAGCAGCAAAATTAGAACGTTTCGTTCAAATGAAAGAGAGAATTTTTGAGAAAAGAAAAATTGGTTTTTAATTAATTTTTATATTTAAATCTTTTTATTTTAAGGTGAATATGATGAAGAAATTATGGAATTAACGGCAGAACTTTTAGGGAAACATGCAGATATATACACGTTTTGGAATATTAGACGAGAAGCTATTGAACGAATTTGTGTGGTATCTTTAGATTTTTGTTTCATTAAAAATATTTTTTTAGAAATTAGAAGGAGAATCAGAAAAAGAAAATATTGAACGTAAATCTAAATTACTAGATAAAGAATTGAAATTAACACAAGAATGTTTAATGAAAAATCCAAAATCTTATTCTAGTTGGCATCATCGATTTTTAGTTGTAAGTCAACGTCCCAAAATTAACTTTCAAGAAGAATTGGCACTTTGTGATAATGCTTTAGCATTAGATTGCCGAAACTTTCATTGCTGGGGTAAATTGTTAATTTTTAAATATCATCTTGACAATGAGTTTTAAAGATCATAGACGTTCTGTCGCTAAATTGGCCAAACTAAACGATGTAGATGAATTAAGGTTAATTTTATAATTTTTCGGATTAAGTTTTTTTGAATTATTTCTTTTTAGTTTCTCTGATCGATTAATTGGCAAAAATCCAAGTAATTATTCAGCATGGCATTATCGGGGTACGTTGTTGCCTAGACTTGAAGAAAACCGCAAGGAAATTTCTGAGGGTCGATTATTGACTGATGAGTGTTTAAAAGGAGAATTTGAAGTTATATTTTATTTTAATTTTAAAATATATTTTTCTTTAAGAAAGTTCTTCATGTTTGTGGTGTTAATTCTGAGGATCAAACTGCTTGGACATATTGCCGTTGGCTTGTTGAATTGGCTACAAATGGATGTAATATTATTTTTTTTATTTTTAAATTAATAATCCTCTTTTTCAGTGCCTAATTCACCACAAATTGTTGCAGCAAGATTTTTAGATTCAACAACAGTTCTTGTTGTATTTTCTGAAGCAGTTAACAAACAAGTGGTTAAAAATAGTTTTAATCTATTTGATTACTCTAAAATAATGAAATTTGAATCGGTTAGTTTTTTCTAATCATCTTTTATTTTATTTTTTTTTGAATTTTAGTTTTCCCCATTTAAAACTTCTGATTTTGTATCAGAATTTAAATATTCGCATGTTTGGTTATTATCAAATGTTTCTAGTCCTTTATTAATTTGCCCATTAAATCAAGAAGGAAAGGACGAAGCTGAAATAAAACAAATCGAAATTGACAAAATTTTTGTGGATGGATTTTACTTTCAAAAGGTTTTAAAATAAAATTTAAAAAAAAATAATTTTTAAGAATTTTACTTCGTCGGCTATTAACGTAAGAGAATTACCTAGAAAATGTTTGGATGATTTAATTAAATTATGTAATGATTTAATACCTGTTGAAGACAATCCTGTAAGTTTTAATTGTTAGATTAATAAAATATTAATTTAGTGGGCACTTGCTGCACTTACACGAGCAATGTTTTATTTGAAAGGAATTAATAAACAAACATTTGAATTAGCTAAAGATAATTGCGAAAAATTAAAGGTAAAATATTAAATTAAAAATTTTTTTTTATTTTTTTTTAGAAAATTGATTTTCAACGATCCGAAATGTATGAAGAATTAATGGATAAATATCGTTTAATTAAATCATTAAATGAAGAATCTTCACCTGCTGGGGGGACTCTATTAAGCAAATTAATTGAGGGAAATAGACAATTAAATTTGAAAGAAATTGGATTAAAAAGGTTTATTTTTTGTAACAATTTTATTTTTATAATTTTTTTAAAGTTTGGACAACATTCCTCTTCTCTCAGCTTTTGTTTCAACAGACAATCTTATTAATGACAACTTAATGGCACTTAAAAATTTAACTTTGGATGGAAATCCAACTAAAGAAGAATCTAAATAAATTTTATTTAAATTTATAATTTATGAAAAATTTTTAATTTTAATCTTCTTTTGATAATTAAAAATAATTTTAAGGAATTATCTCAATTTATCTTACTCAACTTTTCTATCAATATTATTTTGTAAAAGTGAGATAAATATAAAATTCAAACAATTAAACAAACAAAATTAAAAAGGCCATTTTAACAAAGAATTTTCATTTCTCTTTGAACCATCTCTTCTAATTTGTTTTGCAAAATCGTTAACATATTCACGCACAGCAGGATCTGTAGTTTCTTCTTTTGCCAATCTAACTGCTCTTTCTGCGTAATCAATAGCCAATTCTTTTTCACCGGTATGGAATAAAGCTTCAGAATAACAGCAATAATAGGAAAGTAGAATATTTCTATCAAAAGTATAAATTACGGAAAGAAATACCAAAAATTTTAAAGAGACGGAAAATCTAATTTCTCTTCTATGAAAAATTTGGAAGAAAAGAGATTCATAAGGCGAGAGCCATGGATAAGTTTATCAAATATAGATAGGGACTTAAAAACTGGCTTTTAAATTATCACAAGATTGCCTGCTTTGTATATATAACAGTAATGGGTCAAAATTTTTAAAATATATTTTCATTACAAATTTTTTAAACTTACTCATTTCCAGGCTGTACCAATACTCTTCCAATTCCCATTTCTAAATATTCGCGAGCAATTATAAAACTATAAATAATTAAATAAAAATATTTTTTTAATTAAATAAATTACTGATTTTTAACTACACATTTTCCAGAAAATGTAACAATTATATTTAATGCATGAGAAGAATTAACGCCATATAATTTATATGAAATCTATAAAGTTTTGAATATTTTGAATAAAGTTTTGAATAAAGTTTTGAATATTTTTTTTCTATAAAGTTTTGAATACAAAAAGAGTGCATTATTTTAACAATATAAGTTTAATTAAAAACCTTTAACGCTTCATTTATATATTCTTTTGCTTCGTCCAACCTTTCAGGATAAAAATCAATCTTTTTAAAAATTATAAAAAATTTTTTTTTTAAAATAAAAACCAAAAAGAGTGCATATTCGTAAAAACACATTCCAAGAAGAGCAAACTAAATTTAAAAATAAAAATTAAAAAAAAATAAAATTAACCGGTTCAGTAAAGTCAAGACCAACTTGATCCATTGGATTCTTTTAAATAATTTAAATATTATTTTTTAATTAAAAAATACTTTTAATTCAACATGTGCCCCATGTGATATATAAAATTTTCCTAATGCTTTATCTGACTCTTCTATTTGCTTTTTTAGACAATGTTTATAACCAATATCTGCAGAAATAGCATCTCCTTTATTTGCAAAAATTTCTGCTAATTTTAAAGAAATTCCAATAAATTCCGGGGAAGATTCTGTTTTTTGATGAATTGTTATTAATCTAAAAATAAATTAAATATTTTTTTTTAAATTAAAAAAAACCTGTGAATAACTAATCTAAATAAAGTTTCAGCTTTTTCAAAATCATTAGATTCATAATAAGTATTTGCTAATTCATCATATATTCTTGTTATATATTTTTGATTACCCAATTCTTGTGCTTGTTTTAATGCTTTATTTAATTCCTTAAAAAATTAATTTAAAATTTTTTTTAAATATTTCTTTTGCCCTTTTTAATTTATTTAAATAATTTTTTTTTTCTTTTATAAATTAAAATAATTAAAAATCTTATTATATAATTGAGATGTGGTGTGTGTCTGTATGTTTGTCCTTTTATAGACAAGTTGGTTTTTATAGTAAAATGATTTGGGGAGTGAGGAAATGAGGGCTTTTATAGTAAAGTTTTGCAACTTGGAAAAAGTTCTAAGCTTGACTTGATACTATATAAACAGTGAATTTGAGCATTTTTCAAATGCCACCGTCAAATTCTCAACTCTACTGTACCACGTCATTGCTGGAGCCCTGCGCCACGTCAATCTGCTGGAGCCTGTGCTGCGTCATTGCTGGAGCCCTGTGCCACGTCAATCTGCTGGAGCCCTGTGCCACGTCAATCTGCTGGAGCCCTGTGCCACGTCAATCTGCTGGAGCCCTGTGCCACGTTAATCTGCTGGAGCCCTGTGCCACGTCAATCTGCTGGAGCCTTGCCACGTCAATCTGCTGGAGCCCTGTGCCACGTCAATCTGCTGGAGCCCTGTGCCACGTTAATCTGCTGGAGCCCTGTGCCACGTCAATCTGCTGGAGCCTTGCCACGTCAATCTGCTGGAGCCCTGTGCTACGTCAGTTCTTGCATTTTTTTTAGATAGCCATCGTTTCGCTTCGTGTTCATGGACTCAAACGAACCCTGCTGCTCCAGTGACGCCAGAAGAAAAAGAAAAAGCCGCGCTGAGGAACCCGAGAATCTTAGAAATCTTAGATTGAATAGTCAACGAGGGAGACAACAGTCTCAGAGATCCCTCGAGGATGAGAATCATAGAAACCTTAGACTTCTTAGTAATAGACAAAGAAATGAGTTAAATAGATCCCTTGAGGATGAGAATCTTAGAAATCTTAGATTAAATAGTGATAGAGAGAGACACCAGTCTCAGAGATCCCTTGAGGATGAGAATCTTAGAAATCTTAGACTTGAGAAAAATAGACAGAGGATGGCGGTCAAAAGATCGCTTGAATCTGGACAAGAACGAGAAAAGAGGCTAGAAGATAAAAGAAAAAAGAGAAGAGACTTAGCACAACAAGCTGTACGTAAGTATCAAGCGAGTTGTTTAGACTTAGCAAAAGAGAACAAGCTTAGTGATCTTAGTGTAGAGTGCATGCACTGCGGTGCTTTGCATTTTGCAGAAGAGAAGACTAGAGGTAATTCATTCAATGACTGTTGCCATCATGGTAAGGTTGTTGATTTGAATATACCTGAGCAGGATTTTCCTGAAGGACTTAGAGATTTGTTTATGAAATTAGATGCAAGGCATGTGAATTTCTTTGACAATATTCGTCATTTGAATAGTAGCGTGTCCTTTGCTTCTATGAATCCTTTGAGACATAGATACCCTAGCAAAAGAGGGCCGTATTGCTTTCGCATATACGGTCAAGTGTACCACAAATTAAATGTGGCATTGAATCCAGAATTAGATGAAGATCCTGCTTACGGGCAGATTTTCATAGTAGATACTGCTGAGGCAATGAGGGCAATGACAAAGGCTAATGCCGGAGTCGACCCCGAATTGCTTAGAACTGTGTATGAGGTTATTAGGAGGGGCAACCCTTTTGCTGAGGCTTATATGATGATGAAGGAAGAGGAATGCTTAGAGCTTGAAAGAGCTAGATTAGAGAATAGAGAGCCGACCGAGATCAAACTTTTGTTTGAAACCGGAAAGCAATTAGATAGAAGATTAGGGTACAATGTACCTAGAGCAAATGAAGTGGCAGCAGTGTATGTACCCGGAGCTGACGGGGAAGTACCTGATGCTAAGGTTGTCGTAAGACAACGAGGTAAAGAGTTAAAGATTTTGAATAGTGCTGATGCGATGGTGACTCCTATGACGTATCCACTTTTTTATCCAAGTGGTACTCTAGGTTGGCATCCTGAGCTGAAGCAGTGTAATAGTAATAGACGAGTTACTAGGCTGCAGTATGTATGCTGCAGCTTGGCAATACGGAAAGAGTTCAATCCTATTTTATATGGAGGAAAACTCTTTCAACAGTATTGTGTAGATGAGTATGTGAAAATAGAAGGAGATAGAATGAGATGGATTCGTATGAATCAGAAAAAGATATGTGCTGAGGCATATAAGAACATAGATAATATGATGATGCTTAGAGCTCAAGAATTAGGTTTGCCCCTTGGTCGGAAGGTTATACTTCCACCAAGTGTGACAAATAGTCCTAGATATGTTGAGAAGCATTTTCAAGATGCTATGGCCATAGTCAGAAGGTTCGGAAATCCAGACCTTTTCTTGACTATGACATGTAATCCTAGATGGCCTGAGATTTTAGATAATTTGTTTCATGATCAGACTCCTAGCGATCGACCAGATTTGGTTGTTCGAGTGTTCTATTTGAAAGTAAAGGCTGTTATGCAGCAAATAGTAAAGCTTAAGATATTTGGTAGTGTCATAGCCTGGATGTATCCAGTAGAGAATCAAGGTAGAGGTCTTCCTCATATACACTTGCTTTTGACTCTTTCCGAAGAGGATAAGTTATTGACATCTGAGGATGTTGATAATAGAGGTATTAGTGCTAGAATACCTGAGAGAGATTCTGAGTTGTATGATTTAGTAAAAAGATTTATGATTCATGGTCCATGTGGAAGTTTGAATCCAAACTCTCCATGCATGGAAGAGATCTTAGAAAATGGAAAAAGAATTAGGAGATGCTCTAAAGGTTATCCTAAAGCATTTCAAGAGAAGACTTTAGTCTCAGAAAATGGTTTGACGTTATACGCCAGACCTGATGATGGCAGAAAAATAGAAGTTTTAGTCTCTGGAAAAAGAGTAGAATTAGACAATAGATGGGTTGTACCCCACAATCCTTATCTATTGAAAGTATTTAGATGCCATATTAACCTTGGAAAAGTTAATAGCATTAGTTCGGTGAAATACTTGCATAAGTATGTGCATAAACCACCGGATAGAGCTAGATTAGAACTTGAAACTAGAAATGACCATGATGAGGTTAAAGAGTTTATAGACGCTAGATATGTCTGCCCTCAGGAGGCAGTCTGGAGAATCTTAGAATTACCTATGTATGATAGAAGTCATAGTATTATGGCCTTGCCAGTTCATCTGGAAGGCGAGCAAATTTGTTATTTTGATGAGACAATGACTGAAGAAGAAATATTAGAAAGAACAAGAAATTGTTCTGAGCTATTAGCTTATTTTGATTTGAATAAGAGAAGTGATTCTTCGAAGGATTTACTGTATCATCAGTTGCCTGAAAAGTTTTGCTTTAGTAAACGAATGTGGACTGAGCGAAAGTCACATTTTAACGCAATTGGTCGGATGGTTAAAGTATCACCGGCAGAACCGGAACGATACCACCTACGGCTATTGTTGTTGAATGTGAGAGGAGCTTCCTCTTTTAAGGAGCTCAAGACGATTAGAAGTTCGGATGGCTCAGTTAAGGTCTGTACGACATTTTCTGAAGCATGTCTTGAACGAGGTTTAATTAGAAATGATGAAGAGTGGAAAAGAGCCTTAGAAGAAGCGTCGAGTTTTGAGATGCCTAGAAAACTTAGAGATTTTTTTGCTTTGATCTTAGTCCATTGCAATCCTTCACAACCGGAGGAGCTTTGGTTGATGTTTCGAGATTCCTTAGCTGAAGATTTCATTAGAAATTTTTCTAGGGAATTAGCATATGCGAAAGCATACAAAGAGATAGCTATTAATATTGTAAAGGGTGGGAAGTCGCTTGCTGATTTTCCTACCATGGAGCAACTAGATTTAGCTGAGGATGTAGAAGCTACATTCAATGCTAAAGAAGAGAAAGATTTAGGCTTATCTGCGTACGAAAGTATGTATGATGAGCAGAGATTAATAGTAGATGAGATTATGAATAGAGTTAATAGACCTCCTGTTCTTGAGCCTGCGTTCTACTTTTTAAGTGGGCCAGGGGGAACAGGTAAGACACATGTGAACAATACAATTGTTCATATGCTTAAAGGAGAAAGAAAGAAAGTTAGTACTATGGCCTTTACTGGTATGGCAGCTACTTTGATGCCTGCTGGTAGGACTATGCATAATAGATTTGGTTTAGTTTTAGATATGAGCAACTCAAACATAGGTCCTAGAAATAGGTCTTGGAATGAGTTGAAAGAAACTGAGGTGTTCATTTGCGATGAAGCGCCTTTGATAAATAAGCGCGCATTGCGAACACTAGATGAAAAGTTAAAAGAAATCATGAATAATGATTTAGTATTTGGTGGTAAAGTTATGCTTTGGACGGGTGACTTTCGTCAAACCCTACCAATTCAGAAACATGCCACAAGAGCAGAGATGGTCAATTCGACCATAAAGAGAAGTGAGTATTGGAGTATTGCAAAGAAGTATAAGTTATCTAGAAATATGAGGGCTTTAGAAACAGAGCAAGAGTTTGCAAGGGATTTGATTGAAATAGGGAATGGTAATTGGAATGATGAAAATGATTCCATTACTTTACCTTCCGAGTGTATTAGTTATGGAGACTTAGCAGAAGAGATTTTTGCTAATAGTATTGATACTGAGAATTTTGAAGAAATGGCCAATAGTGCCATTTTAGCACCAAAGAATATAGATGTATCCGAGATAAATAATAGAGTCCTAGGTATGTTACCTGGAAAAGAAATTTTGTATACTAGCATTGATCATGCTGAAGATGAAAATCGACAGCGTGTCAATGAGTATTTAGATGAGTATTTGAATGCACTGAGACCTAACGGTTTTTCAGTGCATGAGCTTAGATTGAAGAAACATGCAATTGTTATGTTAATTAGAAATTTGAATATAGAAAAAGGTCTCTGTAATGGGACAAGAATGAGAGTTGAGGAGATGAATGCAAACTTAATTGTTTGCAGGATTCTTACTGGAGATAAGGCAGGTCAAACTGCATATATACCTCGGATAACACTTTGTTGTTCTGAGGAATATCCATTTGACTTGCATAGACACCAATTTCCATTGGTATTAGCCTTTGCCATGACAATTAATAAGGCTCAGGGGCAAACCCTTGAGCGAGTTGGAATAGATCTTAGAAAAGAGGTCTTCGGACATGGACAATTGTATGTGGCTCTTTCGAGAGCAAGATCATGGAATATGATAAAAGCTAAATTAGATTATAGTAATAGTGATCGAAAGATCAAGAATGTAGTTTATAAAGAAATTTTAGATGAAAGAGATTAAGTCTTAGAAAAATAGGCGTATTGTTATACGCAAGTATTAGAGATGTTTAGCGATATTGAATTGTCCCATTTTTATTGTATACCCTACTCGCATACTCACAAACTCACCCATTTAATGTATGTAATTTATTTTGTTGTTTTATTTTGTTTTGAATAAAATGTTTTTGTATTTGTTTGTTCTTTTTTAAATTTTGAGTTTAATTAAGTTTGATTAGTTTTGATTTTAAGTTTTAGAATTGTTAAAATCAAATTTGTTTTTGTTTTAAAATGTTTTTGCTAGCGAGGTGGGGCGGACGAAGGCCGCCCTACCCCGCTAGTTTAATTAAAAAATTAAATTACCTCAATAGCATTTTCATAACGTTTATATTTTCTATGTAACATTGCCCATTTAACTTTATCTTTTAATGGATCATCATCTAATTTTTTCCAATCTTCCCATCCAAAAATACCAAAAAAAGTAAATGCAAACATTCCTCTCCAAATTTTAAATTTTTCATTATTTTGTTGTTCATCAAAACATTTTTTATTTAATAAATATTTTGAAGAATTTAAAGGCAAAATGTTTTTAATTTGTTGAGAATTAAAAGAAATTTTAATAACAAAATTATTTAAATATTTTCTAAAAGAAATTATTTTTAAATTTAATTAAAATTAATTTTTACCTCGTAATAATTAATTGAAGACGATTATTTAAATAAATATTTAATAGAAGATTATAACCAAAACGATTTATTAGCATATCTGTATATATTAATAATTATTAAAAAGAAATGTAAAAGTATTGAAGAAAAATTTTGAACATTTTTAAAATTAAAAAAATAAAATAAATTTATTTTATTATTAAAAAGAAATTTAAAAAAAAATATTTTTTTAACTAAACATTTCTTTTGGAGCAAAACTAGCACCACAAGAACATCCATTTGTTGCTTTTGGATTATCCTAAAAATTAGAAAAATAATAATTATTATTTAAAAACAAACAATTATTCGAAAAGCTGCTCTCATTAAATCTTCTGAATAATCTAATTTTGATCCACGAATAAATTCAAGAGAAATCTATTAAAAAAAAAGAAAATAATTATTTTAATTTAAAATACTTTATCTATAATAATATTAGTTCCATTAGAAAATTTAATTATTTCATCTTCCTTTTCATTTATTTCTCTATCCAAAATCATTTTATATTCAAAACCAGAACAACCACCAGAATCTACACTTATTCGCAAATTTTCACCTGCTTTTTTTTAAAATAAAAACAAAATTCTGATTTCAAGTTTAATTTTATAATTTTTTTTGTAAGTGTACAATTATATTGAAATTCCAATTTAATTTATCTACAGGTTTGTCAAATTTTTTTTTATATTTTAAAAATTATTAATTTTTTTTTTCAAAATATTTAATTTAATTTAGTTGTTAATCTGTTTAAATTAGAAGGGATAATGCCCTACTCCAATTTGTCCCTCCTCTAATAAAAATAAAAAGCAAACCAGGGGATGCAATATTTGCTAACTTAAAATAAAAAATTTATAAAAAAATATTTTAAAAATAATTACTTGATTTATTGCTCTCTCTGTAACTATTAAAATATTATTATTTGTTGAAGATGAAGGAAAACAAAAATTTAATGAATTCACTCGATTTTTAATTAATGCTCGTAATATTAAAACTTGGCGAAAAATCATTATTTTCAATTTTCTTGGTAATAAAATAAAAGATAATTATAAAAAGTTAATAAAAACGAAGTAGTCGAAGATAATGACATTTTTCGTCGTAAAGGTATCACATTTTTCCCATGGATATTTTTTAATATGGACATTTTGTCTTTACCTAAACATTTTATATCATATGTATTTAATATTAAAATAGAAAATGTTAACAAGTAGAAAGAGAGAAAGGGCTCCTATACAAAGGATCCAACGTTCAAAGGATCCAACGTTCAAAGGATCCAATCAACCAAAATAGTTCAAAAGATCCAACGTTCAAAGGATCCAATCAGTCAAAATAGTACAAAGGATCCAATGAATTTCTTTGGCAACTAACGCTATTTCTTCAGGTCAGTTGAGTCTAATAGGCTCTTTTTGTTTCCGTTTAACAGCGTTTGTGTTGCCGTACTACAAATTGTGGTATACGTTAATTTCTATTAAATTCGAGGGAATTAAGGGAATATTTTTCAATTTTTTCCAATTACAATTTTAATTGGAATTGCCAGAAACACGTGTTCAGATGTCATGCATCGTGGGTGAATGCCGACGTCCTTTTGGACGTGTTCGGAATGGGAGATAGGTCGGCGACATCGTGTTCGACATACACGGCACAGTAGATGGGACGGCAACTTCGTTCTGAGCATGTTCGGCACGGTAGATTGATCGACGGCGTAAAAAATTGACTAAAAAATTAAAAAATTAATTCCATTGGATCCTTTGTACTATTTTGGCCTATTGGATCCTTTGAACGTTGGATCCTTTGATCGTTGGATGCTTTAAACTATTTTGGCTGATTGGATGCTTTGTAATATTTTGGCTTATTGGATCCTTTGAACTATTTTGGCTGATTGGATCCTTTGTAATTTGGATCCTTTGAACGGACACGGAGAGAAAGAGAATTTGTTAGTATGTTATTCTCTTTATGTTAGAGACGCTGAGATGGAAACAAATGAATATATTCTACTACTATTGAATATTAATAAAATGAAATATAAATATAATGTGAATAAGAGTCTTAAAAATATAAAAATGTTTTCTCCCATTTTATTGTCAAATAAGTTAAATTATAGCTAATGAAGTGTTGATAGTGGTGAGAGAAATAAAGTTAAATATTTTGCAATCATGAAATAAAAGTAACAAATAACAATTTGTCAGTAAGACAAATTGTCAATAAGACAATAATGACAGTTTGTCAATAATTTCTTGATTTCTTGTATATTTTCATATATATTTTTCCTTGTTTCGTGTATACTTCGGGGTTCTTTGCTTTGCATATTTTACATAAAAATCCTGGCATTATTAACCCTTTTCATACATATTTAAGTATGTATGTATTTCACCACCACAAGTTTGTGAATTAAGGCCAATTTATTTGGGCAATCTGTCCAGTTGGCAATTTCTCCTCTCACTACTAGTGTCTATTGTAGAAGTACATGCGTGCAGACAATTAACTGTGAAAATAAAATAGCAAGGACAAATGAAGAATAAAATATCATATGAAGATCTCATCATTCTATTAAGATGTGGGTAAAGGCGGCCAGTAGCGCATCAAAATGCTTTCAATCGTCAACGGGATGGATTGATTCCCCCAATTCTTTCTTTGCTTTTTTGAAAATGTGTTTGGGTGGGAACGGAAGAATAAATAATTGTGTTAGTTTGTTTTTGGTGACTTCTGCCTTTGGTATTAGAAAACTATGTGAGTATTTGGATATGTAGATGAAAGAATATAAGTGGGCTTTCATCTTTTCTCTATAAACATATAGCCTGGTCTTTCTACTTTTCCACACAATCTGCTCCCAGTTATATTCGCTACAATATGCGACGGCCACCAAAGTGGTAATAGTCTTTCAATAGTATGTTTGGGTTAAGTAGACAATAGTGAGGAAAGTGGAATAAGCCGTTTCCACGCCGTCTCCGGCTTATTGCTGCAACAACTCACAAGCGCTTTAGAGGTACATATACGGGTGAAACGACAAAATAAGTGGATGAATGTGAATATATGGATGAAGATTGATCGATCTTTGCCACCAAACTGATTTTGCCTCTTTTTCCCCTTCTCAGACTTCATTTCTTACTCAAAGGGTTGCAAAGAATAGAGCTCAAGCGCAGCATATGTATGTACCCGCGTTACAATTAGCGGGGCAAGAAAAGTGTGTGTGAATGAGCAACCGTCGCCGAATTTTTTTCTATTATGTATTGAACTCTTCCTTTTCTCAGTTTTATGTTGCTGCACCACCCTCCTTCCTTTTACATCATTGACTGTTTTTATTTCCTGTTGGCTTGAGTAAACCGCAGCGTTTTCACATTGTACTACCAATTAATATGGCTATGCATGACTTTCTTTACAGTTCGCGTTAATTATAATTTAATCACCAAAAACAATAAATATTTTGTTAAATTTTTTTATGTATGTATGTTGAAACAACAATAATTGTCTTTTCTATTTATTTTCAGATTGCCAATCAATAAAGAAGATTTTATATAAAATTACTAAAAAATTGGAAAATAAAAAAGTATTTGCTGGGCTTTTGAGTCCTCTTGTTCTTTATATTTATCATTAAAAGAAATAATTCAATAACTTGTTGATCTCCCAACAGTTATTTATGTTAAACAACGAATGTATTCTACTAATTGCAAAGACGTAACATTTACGTCAGAAAATGAGTAACGGCTCAGTTTCACCAGGAAGCAACATTCCAACAACATCACTTGAAGATTGTTCTACAAATATATTTCAAATTGTAAGCAAATTTTCTTTATTTTTTGCAACTCCGTTTTAATCTAAAATTATCAGGCTGAAATCAATGGATTAAAGTGGTGTTGTTTTACATCAAATTTTTCTTCCAATTCTCCAACTTTAAAGGCAAAATCCTTGACTTCAACATATGCTGGTGTAGTCGGTACTGAGAATACTGATCCTGTTTTGCGGGCATACTTCGATTGTTTAAAGGAAAATTTGCTTTGTACGTGGAGACGCAGGTATAAAAATGAAATGCGATAAGTTTACTTATTTTTAGACCTCCAATAGCCAGTGCGTCTGCCGCATATGATAATCCAATACCGCGTCCTGATACACAGAAAGAGCTTTGGATTTTTTGGTACACGTCTGAAGAGCCAAAATTGGTTGAAGATTTTAAATCACGAGGATTAAATGGTAAATATTTAGAAATTCATGGCAGTTCTTAAAGACATTTTTGGTTTATAATGTTCTATTTTCATATTGTAAACGTGTTTTTAGTTGTCACTCACAGCGAGTCAACAGATGCTGACGCTCCGCGTGTTGAATTTGAATATGAAACTCGGACGCTCTTTTTTAAATCATTAAATAGCTCAATCGAGCGAAGACTTTTAACAGAGGTTAATTTTATAACAAATAATTTAAAAATAATTTTCTTTAAATTTAGGGTTTTGTTCGTTTTGGACGCTGGCTTTGTCGACCTTTAGAGTTGAGCCCTTTATATGCCGAAGATAAAAATACAATACCAAAGTAATTTTTTATATTTATTTTTTTTTTAATTTAAAAAAAAAGGTTTATGAATGCCATCCGTTTTCATTATTTTTTACATCGTGATTCTCTTGTTTGTGCCAGCATTGTTGTCCAAAGACAACCATCAATCCTTCGCCTTTCACAGTGCCATTTCAAAGAAGAAACACAATGTACACAACCTGTTGTTTTAGGTAAATATTTGTAAATAGGAAATTTTCTTAATTTTTTTTTCAACAGCTCCTTGGTCAATACGTGCCCAATTATTGCCAAATCAGCAGAATTTCTTGGGTGATATTAATACTGGAAAAACTGTTATTTCAAGTCCCAATGAAGAAGGTTTCCTTTTTTATTTTAAAATTTTATTTGTATTTTAAGACACATCATTTCTTTCTTCAACCCTTTCTCCCGAGAAAAATGACGAGGATGGAACTTGTTCAAAAAGACGATCGAGTCAAATTGTCGAATCTCATTGGAAGGAATGGAAACGAATTTATCCGTCATTGGAATTGTTAACTACAAATTCTAATGGAAATAAATCTTCAAGTAATTCTGCCAATAATAAAAGGAGAACAAGTAGTGGCATTTTCTCTTCTAGGTATTTTAAACTACCTATATAAAATATAATTTAATTTTATTAAAGGGGTAATTCACTTTCATCACTTCCTCGAATGGTTGTAATTCAATTGGGTGGACAATTTCTTTTATACCCTAGTGCCTTTGTCGGAATTTTGGTCGATGAATTGATTGGTCCTTTGCCGTCTAAAAAGACAAAAAGTACATTAATGGCAGATGAGGCTACTTGTGGTGATATCTTGATGGACAATGTTTTGGATAAGCCTGAGAAATCCTCTCATTCTTTTTCTACTAGAAAATCTGGTAAATTTAAATTTTTCAATAGAAAGAAAAATTTTAACTTTAGATTTTCGGACTTCACAAATACGAAGGCATATTTATACTGGTCTTTTTGCTGCAAGGGCTTCTTTTGGTTTGGGATGTTTGCGCAATCCAAAAAACAGAATTAGTGAGGCGGAACATTCAGATCCATTCAATTACGACTTGCAGCAACAAAGAGCATCTGATTCTATGGCAGAGTTTGGTTATGATTATATGCGCCGTGAATTTTGTTATTGCCGAATATGCCCACAGCTTGGACGTTCTTTTCCAGCCGTATCTTCACTTACTAATTTACAAAAAGGTTTCATTTTTATTATAGATATAATTTCTTTAAAATTTTAGAATCACAAACATGCCAAACAACTGCAAACTCCCTTATTTCTAATATTCATCATCCCACAACGTCCTTCCACCGTCTCGAGGTTTTCAATGAAGAAATTGAATCTAACGTAGATTCAAGTGGAAGGCGGCACTTATTTAATTCTCTTTCAAAAAATCTTTCCCACCGAACTCGTAATTTTAGGTAAAAACATTTAGTTAAATATTTATTTTGTGTTCATTTTTAGACCAAGGATTGTAAATAGTAGTCGAAGCTCATCAGCTATGATTACTTCAACTTCAATCCCTTCTCATTCACGATGGATGGATAGTCTTGATAATTCTCCTGATTCATCTAAAATCTCTATTCAAAGTAAAGAACATTGGGGCATTTTAAATGTATTGGACGAACAAATTTTTTTTACACCCAACAATAGTAATGTCTTACTGGATGATCAAATTATCAATCAAACTATCCATACAAGGTAATTATTGAAGCTTTATAACCATGACTTTGGGAAGAAATAATCAGGAAGTGGAAATTCTTTTTTAAACCTCATTGCAAAAATTTTTTAACGAAAAATTTCCACCTGTGAAATTTAGCTTTTTAAAGCTAAAATGAGTAAATTTTGCATTTCTGCTGTTCCTTCCTATTTTTTTTTCTACTGTAACTTACCTTAGCAATTTAATTTTAATTTCAGCAGTTCAAATGGCACAATTAACTTGGAGAGCCACTGTGATATAAAACCATCAACTTCTTTTTTGTATCAGCAATTACAACCAAATACCTGCACTTCTGAATTGGAACGCATGATATTAGGTGATGATGATGATGATTCTGAACAACAAAAGGTTGCCTGCCCAGTAAATGAAGGAGACCCTTTAGGATTATTGCAAAGATTAGTTCATCAAAATCTAAATCAAAATTTAAAGTGGAGGAAGCGCAAAAGAAAATGGAATTGTGTTGGTATTAAATCTAAAAAACGCAAGCAGTTGAGTTGGCCAACACTTTCTTCTTTGGAATTGCTAAATATTGCACATACAGAAGAAGTTTGTCTTAATTTATCTTTTTAAATTTTTAATACATAACATCTTATTTTTATTAAAAATTTTTCATTTTTGATTTTTAGAAATCAAACATGTTTTCCGATAATCCTCATTCTTTGTTACCATTGGTGAATTCTGATATCAGTCATTCAATTTGGCAACAGATATCACAACATCCAGCTTCTACTGTTCATCAAACTTCTGTTTCTTCTCATCAGCCACAAAGTATATTGATGAGAATGTTGATAAGTCCCAGTACAGAAGGGATTGATGCTCAACAACAACAACAATATTTGAATGGAAAACAACCAGATATATCTCAACAACAAAACTCTGTAATGGCACCAATTAGAACGACAAATATAACAGAAGGATTAATGGCAATATCACAACAACAAATTATTTCAACAACAAATCAACAAATTATCGACGAACATATGGATGAGTACGCAGTCACTCCGCCTGCACTATTGGATTCTGATGCAACGTTAGCGATAGACCATCAACAACAACAAATGATTGATCAACAGGTTAAAGATCAGCAGGGAATAGAAATGAATATAGCTTTACATGAAATGAGTTTTGAGGTATAATAAACGATGTTTTTTTTTAACTTTTTACGTTTTTTTTATTTAATAGGAAAGAATCCATGCTTGTAGTCACTCTTCACTCGATCTCTATAGTCCGCCATCTACATCTGGGAGCGCTCTACAGACCTTATTCCAACAACAACACACCCCTCAAAATACAATTCTTTCACCTCCTGCTTCGAATGAACGAGTTGATTCTGTGAATGCTGGAGGAATCCCTTCAACGCAAATATTTCACGGAGGTATTCCAACAACCTCAAACTGTGCTACAACTTGTATAAGTCAACCAACGGTGATTTTTAAAGGAAGACTTGTTTTAATTTACTTTTCAGTATTCGACGATGGCCGCTGCAGCAGCTAATGCTATCTTGCAAGAGTCAATGAGCAAAATTTATCCAACACCACCAACTCCAGCACAGCAGTTTTCACCTCAAAATATTCTTTTATTTTCTCATCATCATCTTTCACATCAATTTCAATCACTCTCTCAACCTCCAGTCAATACCGAACAAACAATTGTTTCAATACTTGGCTACTTTTCTGAGCAATTACAGCATTTACCCTGGGAGGAACCTATCTATGGATCATCAGATCACAACAAGGCACATACTAGACATTTTTGTAAAAATATACTGTCAATTAGTGATAATATTCGAGATGATAAGTTGAATGATATTAATTGTGTTGAGTGTTCAAACATTCTAATTTCTTTGGAAAACCAGGTTAATTTAGATTTATTTTGTTTCACTATATAAATATTTCTAGAATCAGCATAATCGTCCATTAAAGCGTGCTTGTTGTGAGAGTGAAAGCATCGATAAAGTCACTCCTAACTTTATGCTCAAGATGCTCCCAAATGTCGGAACTTTACCAACTATGCATCTTCATGCCTTGGCTCAAAGACGTTCAAAAGCTGATTCTCAATTAGAACATCGTTTACAAATGGAAGAACAAGCACGTTTTAGAGTGTTAGTTGGTAATAATTCTTCAGAGCATGTCCCTCAATGGTCAGGAGGCACTTGGCCCGGTACTTCTTAAACTACTTTAAATATTTTTATATTTATTTTTAGTTAACTTTTCACAAGGGCCTCCTCCATTCCCACCTATTCCCTCAACACATCCTCACCAACAACAAGGAATTAGGAATTTTGGTCCATCAATTCCAATATTCCAAGGCAGTGTTCAACCCATGATCTCACAGAATGAGCATTTTTTTGGTGGACACCCAATGCCAATAACCCCTCTCTATCATCATTCATTTGCTCGAACTCCACAACAACAAGTTGTTGATTAAAATAAAAATTTATAATTATAAATAATTTAGCTTGCTCGCCAAGCTTCATTTGCTAACAATGTTCAAATGTCGCCACAGCTCCAAAAAGCATCGATAACCAATCCATTGCGTTCTCCACCTCACACTCCATCTACTTCTAATCCATCACCGGCGGCAACTCAAACTGTCAACCAAATTATGGCGCATTATTCAGGTCGGCGATTCCATTAAAGTTTTTTTTATAATCATTCTTTTAATATTAACTTGCTTTAGTCTTTAATTATTATTTTTTAAGATTTCGTTTCTCCTGCAACTATAGCAACAACTTTTAAAACTCTCCAGCCAATGACGGGAAACATCACAACAATTTTTGGCAAAAAATTTCAAGATTTTTTGCTCAATACAAATCTATGTAATTTCTCACTTATTACACTGCTTATTCAAGTGAGAATATTGTTTAAATAAATTTTTTAAATACTCTTCTAGGACACAATTGCTGATCTTCATTATGATATTGTATTTGATGCATGCCCTCTTTGTTGTTGTAATTCAAACATTCGTTCATTTGAACTTGGATTTTATATTACAAGTCCAATAAATTTTTTGGAATTTTGCGATAATCTTCAACAAAAACAGAGACAACAGCATCCACAAGCACTTTTATTAAAACAATGGAGCGGTTTTCGTATTCCACCAGTTGAATTACAAAAGTGTATTTGTGGTTTTAGGTAATTTATTTTGGATTTTAAATTAGGATTCTTATTTTCTACTAATAATTTGAAAATTTTATATTACTTCAGTGCTGTGCGTCATCGTTATCTTTGCGGCCAAGGCTCAGGTTTATTCCAACAGGACATCGATGAGGCACTTGGATCTATTTATAAACCTAGTCAACAATCACTTTTATATAACTTCAATCCAAATAATTTGTCCGATTGTAAATTAATTGATTTGATTCGTCATCTTGTTATTAGCCGTGATGTTTCTCCATTAGTCCGAGGGAGGCTTTCTTTTGTTGTCAATTCTACTCACTCATCTGAATATTTACCTTATGTTGATAGATTTGAATTAAATACTCGTGTAAATGAAATAATGAGCGTTTGTGGGATTGTTCTAGAACGGCAGAAAGGCCAGGGTGAAGATGAATCTATTTTGCATCCGTGGGGTTATCAGGTTTAATTTTCTTTTATTTTTATTTTTAATTATTAATTTAAGTATGCGAATTCTGTTGGAGAACCACGCGACACTGAATGCTTAGGCATTTTTGATGAAGTGTGTGATATCTTGCGTGATCCATCCTCTCCTCCTTTGGTCTCTTGCTTCTCATCAAATGGACGTCGATTTGATCAACTTACTTTACGTTTATTTGCTCGTATCAAAAATGTTGGTGCAATAGGGAGTAATAACAGAGTTGGCGAAGACGAAAATGGACGTCCTGAACCTATCCCCAAAGTAATTGCTTTGAGTTGTACGGAAAGAGAACCTTTACTTCTCTCACCAACAATGATACGAAATTGGGAACAATTGGAATTAATGCCTATTGATCAACCGAAAGATGTTCTTTATTTGGCACTTGTTCCCGACGTGAATGTTTTGGCTGAAAAATGCAAAATATTTCTTGAGGAATTGAGCAGGTATATTTAAAAGAACTTTAAATCAAATTTGTATTTTAAGTGTTTATGAGCGTCGCTGTCGTCTTGGTAGTCATACCCGTTTAGAAATTAAGGATTCTCCAAAAGATGCTATTTTACGTGTTGGCAGTTCTTCCTCGCCTTTAAATTTGGGATATCAAATGTTTACCTCGTTGTCAACTCTTTTTACTCGATTTGGTTTTAATCAACATTTAAATGATCCTATCATTCAAAAATTTGCTAGGTAATAGATTTTTCTACTGACAATGAAAACTTTTTACATAAATTTATAGCTATATGGAGTGTTGCAAGCAAGAACTTCAAGAATTAGCCAAATTTCTGACTTCTAATGATTTCATTTTTGAACGTCGAGCTTTACTCGAATCTATTTTTCGTCAACAACATATTGCTCAAACTACCTCATTAGCAAGCCCTCCAGATGCTAATGCTATGCCACCTCCTGCAATGCCCAATGGAAGTTGTTATACATTCTTTACATCTAGTGGACAATCTTCAAATGCTTTAGGCGTTTTAGCAGAAAATGGAGTGAATTCCTCAGCAATTCATCAACACCCATCCCCTCTTTCTACACCTGGATTTGCTAATCAACAACAATCTCCTGCTGGTGGAAGTGGACCAAATTCTGGTTAATCTTTATAAGGATTTTTTAAATAAAATATATTTCTTAATTCTAGAGTGAATTAAAAATATTTTTATTTTCAGTTCCAATTTTGCATGGAAACGTCGGTGGTGATAGTTCAAAAGCAGCAACTTCATTGTTACGGACACCATCGGGTACTGAAACTGCCGAAGAATTAGCCAAAAGGGAAGATAAGCTGGCAAAGGAAATGCGTGAACAAGTTGACCTTCTTTTATCAAAAGAGGAACAAGCGAGACGCTTACAAATGCCTCATGTTCTTGTTATTTATTTAATTAATCCTTTCGGACAATTTGCTGTAACTGACCACCAACAAAGACATGAACAAAATGCATCAGAAACGTCAACGGGATTTTCAGAAAAATTTGAGGCTTTATCAACTGCTGCACTATTACATGCTTGGAATGGTTAATTTTTAAATATTCTAATAATATTATAAATTGATTTTTTTAAAGATTTTCTTTCCCTTCTAAATTACAAAAGACGATCACAATTACAACTTGAATTACTCCCTATTCGAAAAATTTACGATTATTGTGCTTTTATGGGTATGGGTGACCAACAATGGGATGCTGGTTGGAGAATATCTGCTTGGGATGAACTTCGAAGAATGGCATTTTCGTTAGTTTTTTATCAGCTTTTTACAAATTTATTTATTTTTGTAGTATTTATACCCAACCTCGATTAATTCATTCTAATATTGCTCAAGAAGCTCTTTCGAAAAGTATGACAAAATTTGGGACCGCAGAGAAAATGAAAGAAATTTTCTTAACTCTTGGTGATAATATGTTTTTATTAAAGGTTAATTAAACATTTTTTATTTAATTTTTTTATAAAATTTTAGCAAAATTGTTCACCCTTTCTTTTGGCGCCTGAACGTAGTATTAATTTTCTTCCTCATGGACATTCTAATTCATTAGCAATCTCTGCAATAACGGGAAGTGGAAATATTGGAAGTGGAATTGGTAGTCAACATACTAGTGGTCATAAATTACAATTATTAAGTGCAGATGAAAGAATTCTTTTCCTTGCATATTGTTTAATTGCTGATGGAAATTGGTTATGTGCATCAGTAACTGATGAACGTGGTTCACTCCTTGATACAACGCTTATCAATTTAAATGCTCCATCAGAAGATACACTTCCGCCATTAGAGCCACAAAAAGAATGGAAACATAAAGAAAGGCATTCACAAATTGCTGATGCATTACAACGCCTCTGGTTGTTTGTGCGAAGTGTTGTGAGTTTTTATTAAATTTCTTTACATAACAGAATTTATTCTATTAATTTTACTCTTTTTCAGATGCTTGGCCAGGAAGTTCATCAATGGAGATTAGTTATCAATAGAATGGGTAAACTTGGCCATGCAGAATTCAAAATTTGGAATGATATGCTCTCTAAACGAAGCCTTAAAGCTTATAATTGTTCATTAAAAAACAACCAATCAAGTGTTGATGGACTTTCTGCTTCAACAGCTTTTTTAAATAATTGTCAAGCCTGTTCCAATTCACATGGATGGCATGAAACCCCAGCACTTCTTTCTGCTTGTTTAGTCTCAACTGAAGCAGAACCTCATTTACGTGTTTTTGGCTCTCCTTGTGCTTCTACTAATTCTTTAGATGGTCAAAGCCCTGCAAACGGAGGAGTTTCTAATATAAATTCAAATACGTCAAATGTTATTGGTTCTTCGGCATCAAATATCGGCAATTCTGCAAATACAAAAATTGGAAGTTCTAAAGGAGCAGGTCGTCATTCATTACTTCAAGCTCAACAATGGGCAGCTGCACAACAACAATTACAAGCATCACCAGATGATCGTTCATTGACTCATATTATTGTTTTTCCTGTTAGTTTTCAAAAAAAAAATTTGAACATTTAAAAAAAATTTTAAGACAATTCTAAATGTTTCTTGTCAACAACAAGAAGATATAATGCATGGAGGAATTGACGATGATGTTTTTGCCGATTTTTTGGGTAATTGTTTTAGTGGAGATGGAGCACCTGATGGAATGGAATTAGTTGAAGATCTTGTTTTTGATGAAGGTCCTCGAAATGGTAGAAAATATTTTATTATTTTTTTTAATTTTAAAAATTTTAGAAGAAGAAGCTCCAATAGATAACCAACCAATGGCTATTGGTTATACAATAACTACAGCACCTGTTTGGCCATCATCATCTCGTTTAGATATTCCTAATGGATCTTCTTTATCTTTAGATTGTGGATTATCTGATGCTTTTTGGCATAATTGCCCTCCAGCTTCCCGACAACGTCGTTTGGCACATTTAAAAAGTTCTTTACATATAAATTCTACTAATTTACTTCAAACTGATGATTATCAACAAACTACTGGAAAGAATGCTTCTGGACCTGTTGGTAACCAAACAAATGGGAATACAATAACTGGAACTGATAAATTAGCACCAAATCCATTAGATTTACCAAATACTGATGATATTCTCAGGTTAAACAAAAACGTTTTTTTTAAAGTAAAAAACTTAAATATTTGTAGATATGTACTTGAACGACAAAATGCATTAAGTTGGCTGAATTTAGATCCGGTGAGTGGAAGTCGTTGTTCTTGTTTACCTATACATATGCAAGCAATTCATCGATTAGCAGAATCAATTGGCACAATTTTTGGTTCTTCCTAGCAATTTTTATTAAATTGATTTTTCCTTTTAAATTGATCATCAAAAAGAATATTTTAAACAAAAAAAGCATTTTTAAGGCATTTGTTTGGTATTCTCTTATTTTTCCTTCTTATTTTATAATTAATTTCATATTTTTATATCATTTTAAAGAGTGACTTTTAAATTAGAAATCTAAATATTAAAATTAATTTAAAGACACTTTTTAAAAAATAAATTAATTTTTAATTAAAAATTATATTCTTTGGTTGTGTTCTTTATATTTCTTCTATAATTATGTCTCTACCTTTCTCTCAATCCTCTGCCATAAATACGGGTTTTTGTTGTATTTTTATAGAATTTTCAATCTTTTTTTCAATTAAAAAAATCTTTTATTTCTTCCTTTCTTTACCAAAAGATTTTATTAATTCTGCATTCATTTTTTAGCCTTCCACCTCTTATATAAATTCCAAAACTTAGCCTTTAGCAACAAAAAAAAGAAACATTTCTTTTATATTTTTATTTTATACATACTAGATTTGATTTTTTTGTATATATTATTTTTTTTTTGTTTTGAAAATTTTATGTCCAAATTGATGACTATTTTATATTTTAAATTTGCAAATAAATTTATATAGAAATATTTTTTTATTTTTTTTTTAATTTTAATTTAAACTGACCTCTTTAGGGTTGATTTATTTTAATTAAATTATATAATTAATAAATTTATATTTTTTATGTAAAAATATTTTTATAAAACCCTTTTTATTTTCTCCCGTCTCGATCTTCAACATGGTGCTTCGAAATATTTTTATTTAAATTTGTTTTCTAACGGAGCACAACACGAGAAGACCAGACAGAAATTAAATATTTGGGAAAATAATTTTTTTAATAAAATTAAGAGAAAATGTTTAAATAAAATAAATATGAAAATATATTATTTTACACGCTTTTTTCGATTTTCTCTGCAAATTTTTTTTGGCTTTTTATTTTTTAGATTTCTTTAGCTTTTTTTTCTTTTGCGCGTTGTTATGGTTTCTTTTTTTTAAATAATTTTTGAAATAACGGAAATATTTAAAAAAAATTTGAATTTAAATAAAAGTCTGGAAATATATTTTTATATTTTAATTAATTAAAAATCTGTTTAATTAAAAATATGATAATGAAATAAAAAAATATTTTTAATTAATTTTGTAAATTATTTAATAATTCAAAAAATTTATTAACAAATTAAAGAAGATTTTACAAAAATGAAATTGTAAAAAAGAAAAATATTGAGAGGGAGATAGAAATAATCTTAAAATATTTTTTAAAATAAAAATGAGAAAAGAAAGTAATAAAGCTTAGTGGTATTTTTTTAATTTTTATAAAAGTTTAAGTAGATAGAGGAAGATAAGCCTTAAAAATATATTTATTTAAATATATATCTTTATATAAAAAAAGATTTATTTTTCATCATTAAATAGAAAAATGTCTGACATTTTTTAAATAATTATAATTATATTTTTCTTAAAGGAAAAAGAAGAGAAAAAGTACTAAATACTTAAATATATATTTATTTGTTTCCATAGTTACTAATCAAGGAGTTGAAATATAAAATAAATGAATAAAAAAATATATATATATTTTAGCTAGTTGTACTGCTAAAAAATAAAAAGAGAAATTAAATTTTAAAATTTATTTTAATAAATTTAACCTCTCCCCAAATTAAAAGTTTAAGTAATTTTTACAAATTAGAAAAATAAAATATAGCTAAGAACCAACTTTAAACCTGAGGGAAATGATAAAAATAAAATAATTTTAAAAAATTTTACTTTTAAAGAAATATTTAATAAAAAATACTTTGATCATCAATATCTTCACTTTTGGATAGTTTTTCATACGACTTTGGTCAACCCTGCTGTTTTCCACCAGCGTATTCAACGAGAGAGAAAGGCAAAATGATTTTTATATATTTTAATAATTTTAGATTTAATAAAATAAATATAAATATTTTTTTAATTAAAAAACATTTAAAAAATTTATGCATTAGGTATTATTTAAATATATATATTTTTAGATATATAATTTTTAAATTTAAATTTATTTTCTTTCTTTCCATCGTTCTAATTCTTTTCCTGTTTTGTCAAAAAAAATCAAAGAATCACTTGGAATTAATGAAATTTTTGAAGAAATTTCAGGTGAAATAAAATTTTCCATAAATCTAGAAGGTATTAAAACTTCGTTGTTTTCAGGTGAATAAAAATAAGAAGAAAATTGGGAAGAAGAAATTGGAGAAAAAACTATTTAAATTTATTTAATTAATTATAAATTAAAAATAATAATTTTTATTTAATAAATTGACCAAAATTATTAAAATATTAAATAATTATAATATTTAATCTCAAAAAAAAATTAAATTAATAAATTAATTTAAAAAATTAATTTAATTTATTTTTAATTTACCATTTGATGATGATCTTTTTCCAAATCTAACCAAACTATTTCTCATTGCTTTTTTATCAGTTCTCATTTTCCATCTAAAAATATAAAAAATAATTATTAAAAATAAAAATATTTTTTTAAACATTTTTTCTCTTTTTTATTTAAAATTATTTTGTCTCTTTAAACTAATTTTTATGGAAATATATTTAAAAGACCATAATTTATTTAAACTTTTTTAAAAATGAAGTAAAAAGAAGAAAAAAATCAATTTTTGGAAAGTTTGGTTCTGAAATTTATTGTGATTTTTTTTTTATTTAATTAAAATATTAAAAAATAATCTTTGTAAATTATTTCTAATAAAATAAAATTATATATATATTTTTATTTATAATTAATCTACCAAAATATATAAAATATATTTAATTTCTTCCAAAAATATATAAATTTTAATAATTTATTAAAATTAAGTAAAAATTAATTTTTCCATTCTATTTATTTATTGAGCAATTTAAAGGAAATTTAAAAATATATTTAAAAATGTTCAAATAATAAAAGGTTAAAAACCAATAAAAAATTTAAAAAATTTTTAAAAATTATTTACGTTGGAATAATTCCTTCATCATCATCTAATGGCCTTCCAAAAGTAAATATAATATTATTAAGAATTAAAAATAATAAAAGAGAAAATAAAATATTTAATTTTAAATTAAAAGTTTTAAATTCTTTTGTTGCCATTTTCTTTTCTTTATTTAAATAAAAAATAAAAAAAATATTTTATTTATTTTATTTTTGAAAAAAAGGAGAATATTTTTATTTATTTTAATTAATTTATTTATTTATTGCGCAAAAATGACGCCAAATTTATCATCGTTTTTGGCACTTTTAGTAAAAAGGAAAAGAAAAAATGGAAGGAAAAAAGAGACTTTAAAACAAGTTTAAATGAATAAATAAATTATATATATTTTTTTAGTGACGCGAGCATTTAACTGACCCTCTCCTTTCTTTTTTAAAAAAAACTTTTTTTTCTTTCTAAAAATTTTCTTTTATATAAACAATTTTAAAAAGTAAAATCTTTTAAAATATTTTGAAATGCCATTCTCTTTTGCGACAATAATTTTCACAAAAAAAATCTAAAAATAATATTTAAATATAAAAAAGAAGAGAAATAATATTTATTTAAATATAATTTTATAAAAAATAATTTTATATAAAAAACTAAAAAAATATTGCCAAAAATAAAATAAAATTATTTATATTTATGTAAATTTAAAGAGGAAGAAAGGAAAAATTTTTAAAATAAAATTTAAAAAAAAAGAAGTCGGAAAAGACATCATTTAATAGACAAAAAAAAATATAATTTAATTTA
>ABLG01001605.1:0-25008 GCA_000172435.1 Meloidogyne hapla
CTGCTAATTTATATGTGTGTTATCGACCTTTCCTTTTTTAATCTGTTAAATATGATAAACAAGATTTTATTTGATGAAATTTTATAAATTAACAAAAATATAAATTAGCAGATTCATAAATTTAAAAAAATAAGTCAAAGGTGGGGAGCCTAAAATTTTGTCAAGTAATCATTTTAAAACAATCCAAAATTATCCCCTACATACATATCCTCAAAATTAGCATCTTCTCTCAAATTAAAATTAAATTATAGATCATTCATTAACATCGAGATTATTTTTAAAAATTAGTGATTTGTGGTTTATGAATTACAATTAATTTTCAGATTATCATTTTATTTAGAAAAATTTTAAATCACTAAACGATATTAAATAACAATGTTTTTACAAAACTATTATTTTGTCAGAAAAATTTAAATTTTCAATCAAAATCTCTATTGATTTAGAAATGTTTTAATTTTGCTGCTCTATTTTCAAAAGATTGTGCCTTTGATTTCATTGGATCAACTGGTGTTTTAGTAAAAAGTCCATTTTTGAGATTTGAATTGCTATTAATTTTCTCTCTTTTCACTGGTGGAATTGGTGGTAATTGACTGAGCATCTGAAGAAAAATGTTTTAATAACTTTGTTTTTTATTTTTGTTCTACCGCCATGTGATTCCCCATTGTGCCTCTTGGAGAAATTCCAAATATTTGACGTTGTCTGTGTCGTGAAGAGAGTTTCTTCCTCCTTACATCTCCATAACCTTTTTGGGATTGACCAGTTGCTATTGATTGTGGCTGAACTGGTTGGACAACAGTGCCAGTACTACCAGTAGTGCAGCATTGCTGATTTCCTCCAGTAGCTACTTGTGTAGAACCTCCAGTAGCTGTGGCTGCTGGTTGATAGCCTGTAGTTTGGGCTAAATTTATGTTTTTAATGTAATCCACTATAACCTCCACTATAACCGCTACCACCTGTTGAACTTCCTTGCCCTGTACTGCTAGAACATCCACCCGATCCACAACCACTTCCTCCAGTGCCCAAACTACCGCTAGCTGTTTCTGTTCCTGTACCCCCTGCACTGCCACCATATCCACCCTCCGATCCTCCGTTACTTCCCCCACTTGTTCCTCCTGTGCTTTCTTCTCCTCCAGTTGATGTCCCACCAGTGTTACTTTCAGTCCCAGTGCTTTCACCACCTCCTGCTCCTCCAGAGCTTCCGCCCAATCCACTTCCAGATGTTCCTCCAGTATTTTCACCACCTCCATAACTACCTCCTCCAGTTCCCCCAGTTGTTCCTCCATTACCTCCTGAACATCCTCCTGATCCACAACCACTTCCACCTGTTGTTCCTCCAACATTCCCGCCTCCACCATTTCCAGTGGTTCCTCCACCCACTCCACTACCACCTCCACAATTATGTCCTCCACAGGTAGTTTGAGGAATTCCTCCTCTAAAGAATTTTTGTAAAAAAATTTTCTTTTGAAATTTTACCCGCTCTGTGGAATATATCCTTGTCCAGAAGGATAACCACTTCCTCCAACTCCACCACCAGCTGGCTGCACAACTTGTTGTTGAGGAACGTATTGCTGTTGTTGAGGTATATATTGTTGCTGTTGTGGCACATATTGTTGCTGAACTTGTTGAGGTACATAACCTCCATATCCTCCTGTAATATATCCACCCCCATATCCATATCCTCCACAAACATTGCAACCACTATATTGTTGAGGTGGAACAAAACAATATTCAATACAATTGGAATTCGAAAAATCGAAAAGGAACAGAAGGGATAGAAAGAAAAAGAAGAAAGAAGTTATTGGAATCATCTAAAAAACTTTAATTAATTAAAAAAATTCTCTAATATATTTTTAAAAATTAATTTGAACAAAGATTTAAATATTTTTGCAATTCATCGAGAAAGCCAATATAAAATAAATTAAATGAACGAATAAGAGGAACATTAAAAATACGGAAATTAGTCAAAATAATTTTAAAGAGAAAGTTGTTTTATAAAATTATTTATTAAAGTATGCGCAACTGAAACAAACATAATTTTTTTAAAATAATTCTCTCGTAAAAACTGTTTATGATTTTATTATAAAAATTAATTAAACTATTTAAAAGAATATTATTTGTTAAAGCAATTATTAAAATAATTTATCTTTAATTAAAAATGATCAAAGAATTTTTTATAAATAATGAAAATGTTGTTTTATAGTTATTTTAAAAACAGAATCAGGAAAAAAATTGGTTGGAGGTCCTCAAATATAAAAAAGAAATAAAGGTAGATATAACTATACTCGGCATAATCTTAATATATTTTTTCTAAAAAATTAAATAAAATAATTTTAAAATATTTCTTTTTAATTTATTTGACCTTAAATTAGTTTATTATATTAAGGCAGAGGTTTGCGCTGTTAGAAGAAATCTAAAAAAACAAAGGTTAAAAATTAAACATTAACCTATGAAATATATAACAAGTTTTTTAATAGAGAGATTAATTAAATAATTTATTAACAATTTTTTTTTCAATTTTTTAAATATCCTCAACTCGATTTATTTTTTCAAAAATTTATTTTTTTAAAAATAATAAAGAGAAAAAACTAAAGAAAAACAAATTAAAACACAATAAATTGCAGACGGAAAATTGCGTAAAATTTTTTTGTTTTCCAATGATTAAAAATTATTTTTTTTTCTGCCAAAGAATTTATATAAAATGTTAAAAACGTCATAATTTAATTATTTTATTCTTAATATATTTAAATACTTTTTAATTGAAAATAACATTAATATTTGTAAGATTAATATTTAATTTATAAAATTTATTAAAATAAATCTCTAAATATTTAAATAAATCTCGAAACAATTTGATTAATAAAGGAAAAAAGAAGTTTTTAAAAATTTATTTAAAAAATTAATTTTGAGAGAAAATAATAAATTTAAAAATATATATTATTCAAAAATTCCTTTTTTCTTTTTTAATTCAAAAATCAATTCCAGAATCTCTACTTTTTGCAGAATTCGAAACAATAATATTCTTTTTTCCTTCTCCTAATTTATTTTCTGTATTAGAAAGTCTTTCTGTAGTTAAAGAAGATGATGTTGGAATTGTACTTTCAGAAAAACTTTCTGTATTTGAAGTTTTTCTTTCTTCTTTTTCAATTTTATCATTATTTAAAGATTTTTCATCTAAACAAATTCCCTCTAAATCAACTAAAAGAGACAAAGAAGTTTCTTCTTTTAAATGTTTGTCAGCCCTTCTAATTCCTGTAGCACTTCTTCTTTGGGCAGACCTAAAAACAGCTTTACAAGGCTGTTTTTGTTGAATTCTTTTTTCTTCTACTGGAGCTGTCCAAAGACGTGTACGTAAAGGAGAAAGAGAAGGAGGTGATGATGAAGATTGTGATTGTTGTTGGGAATGTTGAGTTTCCTTTAATTTTGAATTCTTTAAAAATACTTCTAAAGAATTTTCTGGATTTTAAAATTTACAAAATTAAATTTTGAGCTTAATCAACCAATGGATCACTACTGAAGGGCTTTGTGATTCATTTTGATTAAAGGTGAAAATACTCATAAGAGTATAAAAAATATTTTTCAAAAAATTGAATTTATTTTTTTTTCCCAATAGATTCTTTTAAAAAACTCACAAGTTTTGATTTTTTCTTTTCAATATAAAAAGTATCAGTTAAAGCAGAATTAATTTCAATTTCTTCATTTTTAACATCAATTAAAATTTCCACGTCATCATTATCGTCACATTTATTTTTTTCTTCTTTATTTAAATTACTATAAGTAAATTCTTTTTCTTTATGACGCGCAAAAGTTTTTGTTGTTGTTTGCTCTTTTTAAAAATTATTTAATTAATTGAAAGTTATTTTATGTAAATAGAACCCGAAGGGACTAAAGAAAAATTTTTTGTAATGCTGGGCTTTGTGTCTAAAGACTATTATGATGCTCGAAAGTGAAAAATACTTACCTATGTTTCTAAGATAATAATTTCAAAACTGGGAATGATAAAAAATTATTCGAAGAAATTAAATGTATATAAATTAGTATTTTAAAGGTGATTAAATTGTACGAAAGTTATTCACCTGAACAATGGGAGGATTCAAGTTGATTTTCTGTATGATTTCCACTTAAAGTGTTAAACACTGCAACATTTTCCTCTTCTTTACTTGTCTTCTAAAAAATATACCTATTTATATTTTCCAAAAAACAATTTATTTTACCTTTTTTATTAAATCTTTTATTTGTTCTAAAGAAGTTTTTCGTTCATTAGACATTTCTAATTTTTCTAAACCAATTTTACGTCTTTCACTCTCACTTTCAGAAAAACGCATTTTTAATTCATTTAGTTTTTCTGTTTGTTGAATTTTTTGTTGGAAAGAAGTTGAAGTTCTACGATTACTTGAAGAAACTGTTCTTCGTCTACCAGCAGCTGCTGACTAAAATTAACTTTATTTAATTATTATTTTTTGAAAGTTTTTTGATTTTTTTAATTTAAATTTTCACCCTTATTTTCCCTCCAACAGACTCGAGTGCAGAATTTAATCTACGTCGAATTGCTATTGGTTGTTGATCTTCTCTAAATAATTAAAATTATTAATTGAAATATTCTAATTAATGGACTCTCGTTAGTAGAGACATTAAATTAAACGAAACAAAATATTTGGACTTACCCTAATTTTCTAATTTGTCCACTATTTTGGTCTATACAAATTGGTTGAACTGTAGTAGTTTTTGGTTGGTGACCAAAAAGTGTACCTGGCACTGAGCCCATTTTTCCTAATTATTATAAAATTATTTTTTATAAAATAAATATTTTAATAAAAAGTTTCAGAATAAACAAGCATGAACATTTTTTCATTTTTCTTCAAGAACAAAATAAAGTGTAAATAAAATAAGAGTGAAAACTTAAACTTTTAACCTAGCATGAAACAATTTTTATTTTCATTTTTTAAATGTCAACAAAACAATTATTATTTAATTAATTATTTTCAACAAACTTTATCTATAATTTTCGTCCAGAACTTTTAAATTTCTTAACTAAAAATTCTAAAATTTTAATAGAAAGTAAAAAACACCATCAGAAATATTTTTAAAATGTTTAATGAAAAAAGGTTTTATTTAAGTAATATTTTTATGTTTTGATTCTACACACATTTCTAAAAAGAGAATTTCTTTTAAAATAAAAATACAAAAACATCTCTAATGACATTTTACTCAAAAATATGTAAAAATAAATAAATTCTTTTTTTTTTCTAAGATTTTCTTTTTATTCTCACAACTTTTCTCCTATTCATTTTTTATATGTTAATATTTAATCCTCCACCCTCACCTTTCTAATTAAGCTGCCAAATAAATTCTTTGCCATGGAAACGAATATTAAAAAATGCTTTCATTTTAATGTAAAGAAAATTAAAAAAATATTTTTATTTTGCAAAAATAAATAGGTAATTTAATGAAAAAAATAAAAATAAATTATTATTTTATTTTAAATTTAAAGGTCAAAGGTCTTTCTGTTTAGTAAGTTAAATGAAAAAAAGATTATTAGAATTTGAGGATGTATTCTTGTTTTATCGAAGATGTAATGCGATGAATGTTCTATTCACCACTGATTTAATAAAAAAAAATAATTAAATGAATCATATTTATTTAAATCCACCTTTCTTCCTGAACCTTTCTCTTGAATAAATCCCTAAAGGGAACAATCCTCTTGAACCCTTACCCCATCAACTTCTATAAAAGCAACTTGATTTTCAACTTAATTATCAACACAACTCTACGTGCTCCTGCTTCAACATATTTCTTTCGTCATTAAGTTCGTTTGTCTCATTTTCTTAATCTTTTGTTCAGTGATTTTTCATCTTTATTTTAGTGTCAGTGGTTACGACGACAACAGCACTTCTGGCATTTCACTTGCTTTGGCCATTCTTGATCTGCGGAACGCTGCTGGGTTTATTTACTTGCTGCCGAAAAAAGGCAAAGGCGGACGCCAACAAATCCCAAATGGGCCCATCGCCAAGTACGCGTACAGCCATATATGATTCTAAGAAGGGGTCAAGTCAGAAGGGAAAATCGAAGAAAAGTGAGTCTTTTAATCATTTATTCTTCTAAATAATTATTTTCTTTTAATTTTCAGAAGAAAAACCTTCGACCAAAAAAGATGCTGGAGTCGCAACTTCTGCTGATGGGTTCCCTATCTTTCCAATACTTAAGACTGATAACTCGACAGTTGGTGAGTTAAATCTGAATAGTTCTAAATAATCTAAAAAATTTCTTTAATTTTTCAGTTTGTACACTCTCGGCCTCTGCTAATACTCCAAGTGATGAAAACAATGCAAAAACCGCATATGCTACGACGATGCAGAGTATGACAAAGTCTCTCGTCAAATCTGCACCGAAAACTGCCAAAGCTCCGGAGCCTCAAAAAGAAGCTACTCCTCCTCCTCCTCCTGCAGAACCTGCCTCGAAGGAAGAGAAATCTACTAAGGCATCAACGGATGCAAAAACGATGATTACGAAAGAAGAGTCATCAAAAGCAACGAGTAAAGTGGAGGCTTCAAAGGATGAGAAATCTAAAACGGAGACTTCTAAAGCTGAGACTTCTAAAGTTGCTTCAACAACAACGGTGACAACTCCAAAAGAGGGGGAGACTTCAAAAACGGAGAAGTCTCAGAAGGATAAAGAAACAGCTCAAACGACTGAAAGAAGTTCGGAACAGACCAAAAGTGCCACTGATGTGTCAACCGAAGAACAGAAGGAAACGGAGGGTACGGACAACTCCAACAAAGATTCTAACAAAGATGGCAGCGACAAAGAAAAATAGATGAATATGTGAATGATGGAAGATATTGTTAGTCATTATTGCCCAATAAAGTATTTGTGTATATATATTTCTTAATTATTTATATGTATGTAAATGTATATTTTTTGATCTTATTGGTTTTTCTATTTTTCTCACATTTGTGGTGTTAATTGTGAAATAAATTGAATTAAGCAGTAACTTTTAAGTAATATTTAATTCTTTCTAGGCTTACAGTACAGTAATTTACAGTAATTGTTTGCGACAAAACGTCCTAATTTTTAAAATTTCACCTTAAATTTCGAAAAATTTTAAAATTCTTATTTCCTTTAAGCTTTTGAATTTTTATAGGATTTTTAATGATTGAACTCAACAAACGTGTTATTTTAAAAGAATTTAAAGGAGTTGTTAAATATTATGGAGAAGTTGAAGGGACTACTGGAGTTTGGGTTGGTGTTGATTGGGACAATAAAGAAAGAGGAAAACATGATGGAAGTTATAAAGGAAAACAATATTTTAAAGCTCTGTAAATTCTTTAAATAAATTTAAAAAAATATTTTTAATTTTCTAGATCAAATACTTCTGGTTCCTTTGTAAGAGAAAAAGATTTGGATTTTGGCAGTGATTTATTTGATGAAATTAATGAAAAATATGCTTCAAATTCAAAAATGGATGAAATAAAGATTCGAGATTCTTCTAATGCTAAATTATTTGAATTTGTTAAAATGGATAAAATATATTCAAAACAAAAACAAATATTTCAACTTAAATGTATTGTTTTGAGGTTTTTAAATATTTTTTTTTATTTAATTATTTTTTAGTTTTTCAAAAGTTTCTCATCTTGATTTAAACAAATTGGGACAATTAAAATTTAATTTATGTTCAGAACTTGATTTATGTTCAACTTTAATTGGAAAATGGAATGATTTAATTAATATTTTATCTGCTTTTCCTGTTCTCAAAACTCTTCGTTTGGAGTTTGTTTTTGAATATTTTTTCTTAGAAAAATTCCTGAGTTAATTAGGAATTTAGTTACCCAGATAAAATTTTATTTTTTAGTCATTTCTGAAAATATAAAATAGAAACCCAATGAAATTTGATTTAAAACTAGAAAATCAACTTATTCGGGGAAGGGCATTTTAATTAGAATTTTTAATTACTTTTTAAATTTAAGTTGTAATCGAATCGAACCCTTGGAAGAATGTACTAAAGAAGAAATTCAAAAAATCGATGAGAATTTGCATGTTTTTAAAGGAATTACCCAACTTTCTCTAAATGAATGCAATTTAACTTTAAAAACGGTTAATTTATTTTATTTTTTAAAAATTCTATATTTTCCCTAATTTTTTAGTTAAATAAATTACCTCGTTTATTTATTTCTTTAGAAGAACTTTATTTGGCAAAAAATAATTTAGATACCTTCAATTTAAAAGGAGAAGATTTTAAAAATTTGATATTATTGGACTTACAAGGAAATCCTTTTAAGGAAATTGAAAGATTAGAATCTCTTTTTAAATTGCCAAGGCAAGTTAAAATAATTTTTTATTTTTCCTATATAACTAAACTAAAATATTCACTTACAAAAATCGTTTTCTTTCATTTATCGGGAAATTTCAAAATCAATTTATTATAATTTTTCTAAATTCAAGATCTAGCTCTTAAAACAAAATTATTAAAAAATAATTATTTTTATTTTTTTCAGCTTGGAAAGTTTAAACCTTTCTTCTTGTCAATTAGAGAGTATTTATTTTGGTGATAGTCCTTTTGATGGTTTTACAAATTTAAAAACCCTTATTTTGTCAGATAATCCAATTAAAAAGGTTTTTTTAAATTAATTGTTTTATCTTAATTAATTTTATAGTGGGAATCTATTGATCAACTTGGGCAATTACCTTCTTTGGAAAAATTAAATGTGAGAGGAACATTTTTATCTGGTTCTAGAGGCGTGGAAAGCAGAGAAATGATTATTGCTAAATTGCCAAAAATTGTATTTTTTTTTATTTAATTAAATTCTTTATAAGGATTCAAATGACTATCGGGTTATTTACTATTGTTAACTTAAAAAAAATAAGATTTGAGATATTCTGGTGTTTCTATTAGTTTCTCTGGTACTAATAGAACTAATTTATGGATAGCTTTTCGCCAATCCATTTAGTAATTTCTCCAGTTACCATGGACGTTTTTATTAAACGTAAAATTTTATATTTCTCATTTAAACAGATATATTTGGATAAATGTGACATTTCTTCATCTTCACGTCAGTCAGCAGAATTGCTTTTTCTTAGCCGCTTTTCTTCTCCTCCTATTTGTCTAGAGCATAAGAGCAATATAGAACGGCTAAAATTAATCTACGGCTTTTCAAATGGTTTTTATTTAATTAATTTAAATTTGTGGACTCGGTTAGTTTTTTGTCCTTCAAGAGATTAATCTATCTTACAATTAACTTGATTGTTTCCCGAGCAATAAAAACATGATTGGCTAATTGAAAACAAAGACCTTCATTCGATACTTTCGTTATTTCCCTATAAATAATGTTTCAGAGACAGAAGGTGACGGAAATCTCTCCTCTGTTTCGAATGGCCAATATTCTGGAATACAAAGTCGCCGTCTCTTTCTGTCTTTTGAAGAGCAATCAACAATGCGACCACTTTCATTGGCATTACCACTTCATAAAGTTGTTGGTTTGGGTGCTCGTTTATTTGGATTTGAACCAGACCAATTAAAAGGTTTACATTTAAATATTCTCACTTAAATAAAAATTTTAGGAGTTGAGATTCAACGTTCTGACCCAAACTATCCTTCAGAATTGGTAGCACGGACAAAGGACAATCTTCTAAGACAATTTGAACTTGAGGATGGAGACACTATTCGATTTGTTTAATTTTAAACAGAATTTTGTATATTTTTTAGTAAACTACGGGTTTATTTTTAACTTTGAATAAATTATTTTAATTTATTTTATTTTTCAGTTTCTTTTTTTTCTAATAATTTTTGAGGATTATGAAAAAATATCTGAAACAATTTAATTGCATTTAATTTTAAATTCTTTATTGAGAATGGAAGGTAGCTCAACAACAACAAAACGTGATGTGTTCACATTTTTGATCGATTTGGGTATATTTTTATTTTTTTATAAACTTTTAAAAATATTCTTTAGGAATTCGTCTAAAAGCTGAGTCATTAACTATCGGATATTCTTCTATTTATTGTCATCGTGTGCTTACTCAAAAGGATTTCCCAACTGGCCATATCTGTCCTTATGTTTGTTGGATGTCTTCAAAAATAACAAATTTATTTTTCTTTTTTATTCGGTAGCAACTGCTTGTATGCTTGTGGCGGGAAAAGTGACTAGTGACACAAAAATTAATACAAGAGATGCTATGAATATTTCCTACAGGTTTTTAAATTAATCTAGTTTTATGGAGAGGTCTGGGCAATATGTAGGAATTTTCAGGTGTTCACGAGATTTGGGGAGATTTGTTTATTGACCTCGCAAAATCCAAGACTGTAATTTTCCTTTTACTTTTAGTATTCTTCATCCTGATGCACAACCACTGGATATTGGCGAGCTTTCTTATTCACTTAAAGAGGGTCTTATCGAGCTTGAATTGGTTGTCCTTCGTTGTTTACGTTTCAGACTTAATTTCGAACATCCACATCAGGTTTTTATTTTAATATTTGAATCCGAATAAATTCTCAATATTTTAAGGATGTTATTCTAATAATTCGCCTTCTTCGGGATTGGTACCCAAATATATTTCGTCACCGAAATGACATTGAAAGGGTTACTGCTATGTTCTTGCAAGATTTGTATGTCTATCCGGAGATTGTTCTTGACCATAAACCAAGAACACTTGCTGTTGCTGTAAGTTTTTAAAAGAAATTTATGAGAATACTTCCACTTCATTTAAAGGTGATTTCGATGTCCTTCTCCTCCCTCAGCCTTAACATTGACGACATAGAATGGGCACCCGTCTTTATGCAGAAATATGACGGGAGGAGGATGCACAAAATTAAGAAGAAGATTTTGGAGCAAATTTATGAAATTAAAAATCTTTTATGAATTTATTTATTTGATCTTCTAATTTTATTAAAACTTTATTTTTATTTTACAAAAATTATTGCTGGTTATGCTTCCAAGCATTTTATATTTTTTATCAACTTTATCTTTTTCTTTAGTTGCTAGATTTTTTTGTGAGAAATTCTCTTCCTTGTTAGCTACCTTTGCTACTTCTGACTTGGAAATATAAAGCTGCTTTGATTCTTCTAAATGGTAGCCTTTTTTCCTATTTTTAAGTATTTCTTATTTTTAGGTTTCATTAACGTCAAGAGTTGAGACTGGACACCGTGACATTATTGTATGACATTTATTTAATTTCCTGGAATTGATAAACTTTTAGCATGATGCACAAATGAATTATTATGGAACTCGTCTTGCCACGTGTTCAAGTGATCATTTGGTCAAAATCTTTGAGATTAAAGCAAATGCCCAAAGTTTACCAATGGCTGAACTTACAGGACATGATGGACCGGTTTTGTTTTTAATTATGATTTATAAAACCTTCAACTGTATCTAAAAGTAGACTAATGCAAAAATTAAAAAATAAATTTAAGGTCTGGCAAGTGAGTTGGGCACCTCCAAAATTCGATAATGTATTAGCATCTTGCTCTCATGACAGGTATATTTTCTATAATTATTTTGAGTTAAATAAAATAACATAAACCAAACTGATATTTCTATTTTGTCATCAGAAACAGTTTTTATAACCATTTCTATTTTCATCTAACAGGGATTTAGATATTATTTTGTTTCTTAATGTATGATAATAATTCTTTAAATTTAATTTAATTTAGAAAAGCAATAATTTGGAGAGAAGTCAACGGAAAATGGCAAAAATCGGTAATCATCTTTAAATTCTATTCGGTTCTTTTAATTTTTATAGTATGAATATAATCAACATGAAGCCAGTATTAACAGTATTAGTTGGGCGTATTCTGAATATGGACTGATTTTTGCTTGTTGTTCTACAGACTGTTCAATTTCTGTTGTTCAATTTATGGGCGATGTATGGTCCCCTCTGAAGATTAATAATGCTCACGAGGAGGTTATTTTTATTGAAATCTCTAGAATTAATGTAAATTTTAAAGGGATGTAATGCCATCAGTTGGGCGCCAGCAAAGCGAATAAAATCTGTTCTTGATAAAAATGAGAAAATCGATCCAAAACGATTTGTAACTGGTGGAAATGACAGACTTGTAAAGATTTGGAGGTTTTAAAATATTTAAGCTTAATTTTAAATTTTAATTGTAGAGAAGAAACGCCTGGAAACTGGAAAATGGAGGCTGAATTAGAAGGACATGAAAATTGGTTAATTTTATTTAATGAAATAAGTGAATATATTTATTTAGGATCTAAGTTTTTCAGCTTCCATGTCTATTTTTAGGGTCTTTAGAGCGTCGTGTTTTACCGTCTTAAACATTTAATGTAGTTCTTAAAAGTCTAGAGGAAGTTTTCTCTTAAAAACAGTTTTATTATCATAGGAGAAAATTTTCTTGTGTTTTATCCCACTTTTTCAAGACATCAAAGTTTTAAAAAAATTTCAGGGTTCGAGATGTAGCCTGGTCACCATCTGATTCACTAACAAGTACAATAGCTTCTTGTGGAGTGGATGGGCAAGTAATAATTTGGAGATGTTCAAATTTGGATTCAGATGAAGGTGCAAAATGGACAAGTCGGTTGCTTCGAAAATATGATGATCGTAAGAGAAAAATTTTTGGTTTAAAATTCTTAAAATTGAATCGATTTTTAGCCCTTTGGCACGTAAGTTGGTCACTTTGTGCTACTGTTTTGGCTGTTTCTGGGGCGGACAATAAAGTTTGATTGCAAAATTAATTCCATTTGATATTTTAAATTTTAGGTAAGCTTGTTTCAAGAACGTTTACCTAATCAATGGATACAAATTTCTGAACCTGATGATGACAAATAATTAAATTAAAACAAGTTCATTATTTTTTGTTTTTCTATACAAAAGGTTGTATAATCCGGGAATAAAATTATTTAGTTTTTTTTTAAATAGGCTAGAAATAATAAGTTAGATTATATTTATAAGAAGATTAATTTTGTTTTTTTTTGAATATTCTTCTAAATAAATAGTAGAATTTTATTTTTTAATAATTTAGAATAATTTAAAATTGAAAAAAACTAAAAAGAATTTAAAAATTTTTCTCGCCTCTCTTCTCTTTCATCTTTTATTATATCCAGGTCCTGTTCTTGGAGGAGGACAATGATCCTATAATTTATTTTAGTCAATTTAATGAGTAAATAATATATTTTTAACGTACACATGAGCCTGGTTGACCTGGCGGTCCTCTTGGCCCTGGAGGACCTTGAGGTCCAGGCAATCCGTCAGCACCTTTCTCTCCAGGATCTTTTGAGAAATTGCTAATTATAATTAACTATTAAAATAAAACCTCCTGGTGGGCCAGGCGGTCCTGGCTTTCCTGGCTGTCCATCTATTTTATAAACAAGCATTTAAATTTATTTTAAACTGTAAAACCTCGTCCTGGTGGTCCTGGCGGGCCTTGAGGACCAGGCGCTCCTGGGGGCCCTAAAAATTAACTTTTATTTGTATAAAATTATAATTTATCTACCAGGCGGTCCAGGTGGTGCTCCGTTAATTATCTGAAAAATTTGAACAATAAAAACAATTTTCTTTAATTTTTCATACCTTTCCAGGCTCTCCGGCTGGACCTTTATCTCCAGGCAATCCTGGAGGTCCTTGAGGCCCTTGTGGGCCAGGAGGACCTGGCAATCCAGGAGTTCCATCTCTTCCCGGCGTGCCAGCTGAGAATAAATTTTTATAAATTCAAAAAATGCGATTACCTTCTCCCTGAGGTCCTGGCAATCCTTTAGGTCCAGGAGGTCCTGGTGGACCTGTAAGAGGTTTAATTAATTTTATTATTCTTATGAACTTGCCTGGAGGTCCAGGCGGACATTTTTGGCAAGGAGGTTTTGGAGGCTAGAATAATTAATTTATAGAGTAATTAAATTTTAAAACAAACTGGTCCTGGCAGTAGAACACCATCTCTACCTGGTGGGCCAGGATTTCCAGGTCGACCTGGGGCACTGAAATAAATTTTATTTTTCTCTATTGATAGCTTACGTACACTTATTGAAGCAAAAAACTCACCCAGGTCTTCCATCTCTTCCGGGAGGGCCAGGAGGACCTGGCGGTCCCACCTGGCAATTACAACAACTTCCACTTCCTGCTGTTCCACTTCCAGGTGGAGAACCAATTGCTTGAGCATCATATCTTCCATTGCTTTGACGCTTTCCTCTTTCAGTTGTTTCGTTAACAGAAACGCCTGTTACTGATTGGATTTGTAATATTTCTCTCCACATATCCCGTGAACGAGTCTATAAATTTTTAAAAGAAAATTAAATGAATTTTTTTTATTTTTTCTTGCCTTGCAAAAATCCACTTCATTTTGCATAAATGCCTGAATACTTTGTACATGACTATAAACAATAGGTAATGTAATAACACATCCAAGAACTGAAACTGTAGCAAAAGCAACAGAGGCAAAGGCTAAAAGTCTGAGAGAACGACGAGGACGTTCTTCTTCATTTTGATTTCCTTCATTTTCCATAGTTTTTCCATTGCCGAATGGAAGTGTTGAAATATTAGATAATTGCGGGGTTTTATTATTTGTGGTCCAAATTGGGGCCATTTCTTTACTTAAAAATGATTTTCTTCAAAATTAAAATAATTAGCACAAGTATCTTGGCATGGAACTTGTGTTTATAGAATTATCAATGATCTATAAAGTCATGTTTAGAAAAATGTTTTAGAAAATTTCACTAATTTTTCAGCAATTCTAAGAATAATTTTATATATAGGCATGTGGTTCAACGCTATTCAAAACCATTTTTGTGTAAAATAATAATAAATATCTATTTTTTATCCTTTTAATAAGAAAAATCTTTTTAAATAAAATAAAGTGTTTATAATTGTTTTGAACAAATATTCTTCTATATTTAATATATATTTCCTCCAATAATAACGAATTGGGGGCAATCGCTGTTATAAATAATTAAAGGAATGACCTTAATTTTCTTTTATCAATGGGTGACACGAAAAGAATGATAATTAAATAAATAACAATGAAATATTGTTAAAAAGATTTTTGGAATTTATTTTTAATTTTTCTTTAATATTTATTAAATTTTAGTTAAATAAAATAATTTTAAAAATTTTTAAATCAAAAATATTAAATAATTTTCTAATAAAAATCTAAAATTTCTTCTTCCATTTGATCATTTAAATTTAACTTTGATTCATTTTTTAAATATTTATTGATAATTTCTTTGGTAAATACCTTTAAACATTTATTTTAAAATATTAAAACAAAATTTTAAAAATTTTTAATAAATAAATGCCCTCTATTCGACGAGGATTTAAAAAAATAAAAGGATTATTTTAAATAAAAATATTAAAAATAGGTATATATTTCTTACCCCAGGTGGAAAATGTAAATGTTCTCCATTAATTGAAAGAAAATGTAAACGTCCAGACTTTTTAAGAGTTTTTAATCTTTTAAATTAAAAAATAAATAAAATAAAAATATATTTAAAAACCCAATTAAATCTTCCTTATAAAGACGTGTTTGTTCCATTGGAATAATTGTATTTGTATCATTTTCAGCGTAAAAGCCAAACCACTAATTAATTAATTTTAAAAAAATATGTATATAGAAATAATTAAAAATAAAATACAGAGCTTTGTTTAGGTTGTATTTCATGATCTTTCAAAAATTTTACTAGAACAAAATTTTGTAATTTTAAAATATTTTTCTTGTAAGTAGAATTACATTTCTAAATTTAATTAAATTAATTTTATTTATTTTAATACCGTTTCGCAATTTAAATCTGTTAGAAAAATATTTTTACGTTGATATTCTTCTTTTTTATTTGGATCACTTTGAAAAATATTAAATTTAAAAAAATTATTTTAATAATTATTTTTACTTACTGCCAAAATTGAGCTTGAACTATTCTAAAAAATAAAATAAATTTTTACGAAATTATTTATTAAATATTTTTTTAAAGCTATAATATTTTATTACTCAACGTATTTTTATGAAGTTTTGGATAAAAGTTAGTGTTAGAAATATAAATATTTAGTAGGTCGTTATGTATATAAAGATATTTAAGAATATAGTTTCTAGATAGCTCGGTAGATGTAGAATGCCCCAGAGATATAACAGAGATTTTGACTTAATCTGGGGATGTGTGAGGTATTTTAATGATTTTAATGCACAAAGTTTTTCAGCAAAAAAGTTGGGACAGGAAAGAGATTGCCACTTTTGGAGAGGAAAATAATTGAGGACGATTATAAAAATTTAAATATTCACTAACGTTCTTTGAATAAACATTTCATAAGCTCCATAATCCAATAAATGTCTAATTGTGTCACAAATAGCTAAAGAACCAGAACAATGAGGCAAACTTTTAAAATCAAAAATTAATTTGAAATTTGCTATTTATTTTTTACCCAAAAACTCCTTGTTGAGGACCACCAACAGAAATCTTTAAAAAATATTTCCTTATTTTATTTAAATTAGTATTTAACCAAATTCTTAATTGGCAGGTAAGGACAACGCTGAGCTATGGCACGCCTATAAAATAAATTTTAAAAATATTTTAATTAGAAAAAGAAAAGAATTTTAATAGAAAATAAAATAAAATTATTTTTTATTTAGAAAATCACAAGAAATAAAAAATAAATTAAATATGTTTATGTTCACTCTAAATTTCCCCTTTTTAATAAAAAATTAAACTAATATTTTTTTATTAGCCTTGCTCTCTTTATAATTGCACGAACTACCTATATGTATATATTTAAATAAACTAAGTGCAACGACTGGCCGATAACTTGGAGTTCTTATACAATTTATTTTTAATAATTAAATTATAAAAAAAACAAACATAAAAAGCCCTCCTTGACTAAAACCAATAGCATTATATCCATTCAATAAATTTTCATCTTTTTTCAACATTTCACAAACAATATTAATTTGTTCATTCATATTAGAGAAAAAACCTTTCTCAACATCTTCAATTACATTATTTCCAAGCATTATAGATTTTACATAAATTCCGGGAATATTTGTTTGTATTAATTTTTTGATGTAATACATACTTAGAGGATTACAACAAGAATCACCTATTTTTTATATTTTATTTATTTATATTTAATCAACTCTCTTTAATAGAGATGAGAAAGAATAGAAGGAAATGCCTCTTTTAATAAGTTAAAGGGTGATACTAAAGAGAGTTGACTGTATAGAGAGCTTTTGCCTAGCCAAATTTCCGAATTTGGAAAATTTTAGATTCTTAGAATCCACGAAATTAATTTTTATTTAATATTTTTTATCCAAATCCACCAGTTTATTATTTTAATTTTTATTAATTAAACCAACCCATTCCATGCCAAATCACAACAGGAATTGGTGTTAATTTTATTTTTCCTTCATTCAAATTAAATGAAAAATCTTCAGAATCTTCGTAAAATGCATTTAGTGATAAAAAACAATAAATTGTAAATATTAAAATTAAATAAGAATTTAAAATTGAATTCATTCTTAAAATTATTTAAAATAAATTTAAAAGTTTTCTCTTAAAACATTTAAATAAATTAATTCTTTTTAAAATAAATAAATTTATTTATTTTCAGTATTTTCGTTGAATATACTTTTCTACCACAATAAACATTCACTTTACGCTTTTGCTTTCTTATCAGTAGACTTAATCTATCAAAAAAATATCATTAAACTAGGGAATTTAATTTTCTTTTTGAGCAAAATATTTAAAAGGACATTAATTTTGAAAATAAAATTTCGAAACGAAAACTTTTGGCGTTTTATTTTTAATTGGAAATTAAATGGCTTGTTTATTTTATCTTTCCTAAAATGATCAATTTGCTTTTCTTTTCTCTCCATAATTTTTTGTTTTATTTTTTATCGACTAGTTTTTATTATATTTTTAGAGATATATTAAAATGAATGTCTTAAAACTTGTCGATTATTCTCCTTCTTCTGATTCTGGAAATGATGAACAAAAAACTCCAAGAGCAACGCCAACTCCGGTCATTTTTCGTGGAAAGCGAGTTTTTCGAAGAATTATATATTCCGATAAAAGACCAGAAGCAACACCAATTAAGCGCAATTCTAGCCCAGAAAAAGTTCCTGAACCTCCAAAATCTCCAAAAATGTGTTTATCTGCTACAAAGAAATCTGACAAGAAGAATTTAAATAATGAGATGAAAACACCAAAAAAGAAGCGTTGGACGCGAGATGAATCTAATAAGTTGAAGGTTTGCAAATTTAATTGTTTTATTTAAGAAATGGGAAAATCGGAGGTTGGGTTCTTTTGATTTTTTGGAAAAATTAAAGAACATTGTACCAAGGTATTTATTAGGAATTTTTGCGGAAGAATTCCTTTAAATTCCTTTATCTATTTTTTGTTGTAAATTGAAATAAAGTATTAAAAGTATCCATTATTTCTGAATATTGGCAGCGAGGTTATTGACCAGTACCCCCGTTTTTATGTTTTGGATTTCTTCAAATACCGTTTTTATCTTTTGGGGAATTTCTATGAAAAACCTAAAAATGAAACAAATTCTTAAACATTTTTATCTTTCAGATCGCACTCAAAGCTGCAGTTAATCCAACAACAGATGAACATTGGGAGAGAATTGCAAAGTTTCTTTCTAATTTAAAAAAAAAATCAAATTTTCAATTTTAAGAGCTCTTGGTGGTCTTCGCACTGTTTCTGAATGTAAAGAACAAGCAATAAAGCTTGATTGGAAACCTTTAGAAGAAAATAATCGTAAAAACAGCGCTGATTGCTCGGACAAATTTTTCAACGACAACACGGCAGATGTTTGTTTTTAATTAAAAAAAACTTATTTTTTTTAATTTCAAGATTGCTTTGATGGATCTAAGTTTGAATGATTCTCTTTTTGATGCTGCTTTCCATACTCCACCTGAACAAGTTCGTTGTGCACGTCGACCTTTTCTTTTACAATTGGTGACTGAAGAGGATGAAGGTTCAAAGGAGAGTTCTCCATTTGATTAATTGATTAATTGGATGATTTCTTGGGTTTGCTTTGATTTTTCAGATTCAATTTAAAAAAGTTTGTCCAAATATTATAAAATTGTATCGTAAAATTCTTGGTGCTTTTGCCTTTTAGATCCTTTTTAAAATAAAAGGCACAAGTATCCATTTTTATTTTTTTAAATCTTTATTACATAAAAATCATTAAAAATATTTTAAAAAAGTTTTGTGTTTATAAAATTTAAAAATCAAATATTTGAGCATCTTTTTTAAATTATTCTCCAGCTTCATGAAGTATTCTTTCTTCATTCTCTCCAATCAATGAAGAATGATTTTCAGCTAAATCAAAAGATATTTCATCCAATTTTTCTCTAGGAACGTCAGTCCCTTCAATTAAAACCGGGCAATTTAATGTTTTTGAAATTTCTTTTAATTTTTCTTTAGAATTAATTGGGTCTTCAATAAATGTTGTAATTAATTGAATAATTATATTAGCCAAATATTCAGGGTCATGTTGACCTTGAAACCCCATAAATTTTCCAATTCTGCCTGGAGTGAGTAATCCCAAATCTGAAAAATTAGAAAAGAATATTTAAATAAATATTGGTGTTATAAAAAATTTTAATAAAGCAGAGGTCATTGAAATCTAAGAAAAAATCTCATTCTCTCTCCTACAATCTAGGAAAAATCTAAATAAAATTTTTTTTATTAAAAAATCTGATAATTCTCTGGTGGAATTAATTAACCCTTCTATCCTTTTTTAGTATTCAAAAAAAATTCTCAAAATATTTTCAAAAATACCGAATTTTTAAGTCAATAATTATTTAATTTTGTAGGTGAAAACAACATTTAAAATAATTTTAAAAATATTTTTGACTATTCAGTTATTTTATTGGCCGATTCAAATTTAATTTTTTTCTACCCTTCCATTTTTTAAACAAAAAAATTTTTAGAATTAAAAGAAAACCTGAAAAAGATTGATGTACAATATCATTTAATGTATACATTGATTTTCCTATTCCTTCATTCTGTTGTTGTAAATGTAATAATCTCTTAAAAATAAATTTAAATTAATATTCAAAAAACTAAAAGAAAAACCTTTAAATTCATAGGCCATTGCCATTTACTTGCATTTAACATTAAAACTGGTTGAGTAATATCTTCATAATATTTACATTTAAAAGGATATAACCAAGCATCCATTACAACACAACACTTGAAATAAATTAAAAAATAATTTTAAAAAAATAATAAAAATATTTGTGAGGAAGTATTTGGTTTGAATCCGCAAATTACTGGAATTAAAATTTACAACTAAAAATTCGCCCAGAAACCCTGGCTAACCTCATTAAAAATTACAGAATTTTTATGTTTCAGAATTTAAAGCCAAAAAATAAGCATCTTGACTTTTTCCTCGAAAAATACAATTTTTTATTAAAATAATTATAAAATCTAACCCCAAAATATTTAAAAAAAGGAAATAAATTTATTTTACTTTAAAACCCTTTTCAATAGCACACGAAGTTAAAGCAGAAGCACCTCCAAAACTATGTCCAATAGAAATTGCTTTATTTATATTTAATCGATCCTAAAAAATAAATAAAAAATTAAAAATTTAATTAATTAATTAATACTTTAAATTGTTCCCAATCAAATTCATTTCCATAAACAATTTCAATATTTGAATTACGCAATCCTTTATTTAATTTATTGAATAATTTTAACATTTGAATTGTTTCTAATGTACGTTGTTCAACCTAATATTTTTTAATTAAAAATTATTAATAAAAATCAGATTTAATCAAAAATTAAAAGAACTCCTCTGATTTTTTAATTTTTAAAAATGAAAATAAAATATTTATTTTAAAATCCTTAAATTATTATTTTAATCAACCTGTGCTATTCTACTCTCATATTCTTGTTCTTCATGTGGAAGTTTTTTCATTTCAATATCTTTTCGAATTAATTCACCAGTTGATGAATCTTTATTTAATTCATATGTATAACATGAAGAGCCATCCCTAAAATAAAATAAAAAATTAATTTTTAAAAATATTTTAATTTCTACCTTATGATCCAAAGCAGCAACAACATAACCATGACTGGCAAGAGAAGAACAATTAATTGAATAAAGATGTCTTGTTCCACTTATTCCATGAGAAAATACAACAACAGGAAATTGTTCTTCTGATTTAGCAAGAGGAACTTGCCAACTAGCTTGGATTCTTTAAAAATAAAATTTTTTATGAAAATTAAAGATTTATTAGAGGATTATAATAAATTTAAATTTCCATATTAAATATTTTTGTGAAACAATATTTTCAGCTGTAAAAAGCTTTCTTTACTTTAAGAAGAGGTAAAAAATAGAGGATTAATTCCTTGATCTATCCCAGTCTATCTCTAACTTGTTCCATTCAAACTTAATACAAAAACTATTTATTCTATCAGATTTCATACCAAAAAGTTGGAATAAGTGAGAGAGATTTAAAAATTAATTTTTAAAAATATTTATTCTAAATTTACATACTTATTTTCCTTACCTTTTATCACCAAGTATCCAATCCAAAACTAAATTTAATTTCCAAGGACTCATTCCTTTATAAGCAGCCAATCCTTCAATAACTTTATCATCTGGCTTCCATTGAATAAATTCATTTAATCTTTCTATTGTATATTTATCTGAACTTTGAGCCTCACTAGGGTAATAAATTCGAGCAAAAATGCCTCCACATTTTTCTTCTTCTTCTTTATTATTAGAAGAACAACACTCTTCTCCAGGCAGAATCTTTAAGAAATTATTTAATTTTTAATTAGATAAAATTAATTTTTAATTAAATCATCCTGTCTAGGATCACTTAAAATGGAACAGAACAGGCTTCCACGTAAAGTTTTCCCACGAGAAATGGGTAGGAAATCCATCGAAACTATAAAATGAATTAAGTCAATCTCGTTATAGTAAACACTTAATTATCAGATAAGTCTCTTATACTGAGGAGTCTATACAAACAAGGTCTCTTATATCGAGCTTCAACGGTAAATCCTCAAAAAAATCTTTCAAACAAGAAAACACACTCAAAATAAATTCAGAAAATCAATTTAAAAGTTTAAATTAATCGTACCATAATATCAGCACAACCAACATCAAACTTTCCATTACCCAAAAGTGGCAAAACATTTTTTTGTAATGGCCTTTTTTGTTTATTTAATTGTTTATTTTCTTCTTCTTGTGCCATTTCTTTTTCTAATATTTCATTTTTATTTAAATTATTTTTGTCGTCAATATTTTCATCACAAGTACTTCCATAGGCAAAATATGAAGAAGTAATTGTTCCCATTTTTGAAAGAATAAATAAAATTTAAAATAAAATAAAAAAGTATTTAAAATCTAAATAAAATTAAAATTAGTGGAACATAAATTAGTGGGATATAAATATAAATAAAGAGTTGCTGAATGTGGTGTAGAAAAAAATGAGGAGAACCATAGTTGGACCGCCTAATCAGTTAAAAGGAGGGCAGCGTAAAAACGGAAGGAAAAAATTAAAAATTAATTAGGCAATCCCTTTTTTTTGCTAATGCCGAAATTATGTGAAAGATTAATAAGAAACAGCAAACTGCAGTGGCGGTGAATAAAGAGAAGAATCTTACAATTTAACAGAGAAATTTTCCTTTGCACCTAGGTTGAACATAATTAATCAGATAAGAAAAACTCAAAAATATTTTTAAAAATAAAAAAGATAAGAAAAGAATATTTTATAATTAATATTTTATATATTAAATAGGCCATTAAATTAATATATTCTCTCATTTAATTTTTTATCAGAATTTTTTGCTAATTTTATTCACGTCCGTTGCTATGGTAAATATACAAGCAATATTTATTTTTAAAAAAGCTAAAAATAATTTGTGCAAAAACAAAAGAATTTTTTGAATAAAAAAACAAAAAAAAAGTAATTTTTAGTTTTTTAAATGTTTTCGCATTAAAAAGAAATGATTCATAAAAGGTCAGTTGTCTAGATGAAATCATTGAAAGAAAAAATAAATATTAAATAAAAATTTAGGAGAAAATATGAACAACCAAATATTATTTATGTTAGTTCATGCAAGAATAACTTTTAAAAGAAACCTACAAAATTTACAGAAAAAACAATTCACAAAAAAAAATTAAAAAAATGTGAGTGACTTTAACGAGTGACTTTAATTTAGGGGAGTATTTCTGTTGTTTTTAGACTTTTAATATAAACTAGCCAAGACTTAATGACTACTTGTTTCGAAATCACTAAGGGGTGCACTTTAACAGATGGCTCTTAAATTAGATGCCCCCTTTTGAAACCTTCGATAATAACCTTTAATTAAATTTATTTTTAATAATTTTTGCACAAGTATTTTCATTAAAAAATTAAATAAAAATAAATATTAATTAATTTTTGTTCAATTAATAATTTATCTTTCATTAAATTTAGAAAGAAAAAATATAAATTTACAGTTTTATCATTAAAAAAATAATAAATTTATTAAACCAAAATAAATAGTAAAAAATGTAGAACAGAAAAAATAAAAAAGTTTTTTTACTTTACTGATAACAATTTTGGAAAATGAGTAAAAGAAAGAAAAAAAGAATTGAGAGGATTAACGATTATATTTCATAAAATTGGTTAACCCAGAAGATCAAAATTATTTATTTGAGTAATTAGACTCTATTGTTGGACATATAATCTTCAAAGAAATTCAAAAAAGGTTTCGATCTTTAGGGCAAATCAAAAATATTTGATGGGATCAAAGGTCGCCGATTTCTTTAAGAATAAATAAAATAAAATGAAGAAAAGTGCTTGTCAAAGTAAAGAATCGAGAAGAGAGTAAAAAAAGATCAAAGAAGATCATTAATAATATTGATCTTCATTAATAGGAAATGTAAAAAGCATAGAAGATTTTATGGTTTGATTTAAAAATATATTTTGGATTTTTTGGGTAGAAAAAAGCCAGAAGGGATTTTATCCAACCCTACTTTTTTTTTATTTTTAAAAGTAAATATAATAAAAAAATATTTTTAAAAAGAAACAAAATATTAGTAAAATGTCACAAAATAAAAAGCAATCGATGGATTTAAAGAATTTTTTGTTTGTGTTGAAATAATAGTAATAATATTTTTTCAAAAGCAGCTGCCTGTCACGTGCTTTTCCTTTTTTTATTTTTTTTAAATGCTTTCATTTAATTTATTATTTTCTTTTAAAATTTTTATAAAAACAAAAGAAATTAAAAATATTTAAAATTAATTTAATTTAAAAAATAAATTCAACGAAAGGTGTTTGATTAAATAAATAAAAGAAAAATTAAAATAATTTCAATTTATAGTTTTAATAGAAAATAATGAAAGATCATTTAAATAGAAAAAAAAAGTTTAAAGAGTAAGCGAATGTCTGTCTCTAAATAAATGACAGCCTTTTCTTTTAAAGAGTCAACTGGCAATAATCAATAAAAACATGCAAAATTGTATTATTTTCTATTTTTGTAATTTACTACTATAATTATCTTTAATATTAATTTATATATTAATTTTTATTTTTTAATTACTATAAATTTAAATAACAATAAAACTGATTTTTTAAAATAAATATTTTGACTTGGCTAGTGTGAACAATTAATATAACTGATAATTGAGAGGATTTTTTTTTGTCTTATAAAATATAAGAAAAAACATAAAAATCTATTTTTGAATTAATTTAATAAATATACCATAATTATATTTTTTTAGTCTTATCTACATTTTTATTACTTAAAAATAAAATAAATTCTTAATAATTTATAAAAATATTAATAAACGGATCTATTTGTTCAGACAAGTTTGGATATTTCTTTTAAATATTTTTGAAGAGTTTTATCCACTTAAATGTCTTTGGGCACTCTTTTGTTAAAATTCTTTTTTTACCAAAATATTTTAAATAAATAATCTAGACATTCATTTTATTATTTTCTAAAATAAAAATGCAAATAGTAAATTTTTCTTTATTTTATTCTTTTTCTTCAATTTTATTCTTTTTATCATTATTTTATCGAACAAACATTAATGCACAATTTTTGGGGAATGGGTGGGCCAATGCAAATGAAT
>ABLG01001603.1:0-32801 GCA_000172435.1 Meloidogyne hapla
CCCGGACAGACTCTCTTTTCGAATTATAGGCGCCATCCTCGAATGAGGTGAATGTCGTTAACATTTTTGAATTTTTTTATTAAAAAATAAAAAATAAATTGATTAATAATTGCTTAAATAAAAATATATCTTTTCATATAAATTAATTAAACTAGATTAAAAATATTAATTAAAAGATAAAATTCAATTAAAAAATATTTAATTGTGAAAAGGTCTTTTAAAAGATAGCTCTTAGAATTATTTAAGTATGTTCAAAGTAAGTATTAATTTAAATTGCAACATTTCCTATTAAAATAATTTCCGTTTTTTATTTTTAAATTAAAAAAACAAAAAATATTCTTTGAGGTAAGTAAAAAATTATAATAAATTAGAAAAAGGTTTTTAAAAGATTTTAATGAATTCACAGCGTGTGGGCGTTTTTATTAGATATTTATGAGACCGGGGGAAAAGGGTGCTGTGACATTGGCGGCGCTAACTTTTGCGCCGCGACACTTCCGGCGCGACTTTTGCGGCGGCAACTTTTCCGGCTCTAACATATGCGGCGCGACTTTTGCGGCGGACAACATTTGCGCCTCGACATTTGCGGCGCTGAATAAATTGAAAAATAATAGGCAATAAACAGCAACTACAGTCTTAGAAAAGTAAATTACTGGGCATATTCACTTCAGAACCTAGGGTCAGGAGGTATTCGTTAAATGTTTTGGCCTAATCATTCAAGGTATAACTTTGACATGTTATTTGATGTTGTACGTATATCACTTTTTGATGTTGTAATCATTTCAAAACCCATTGATCTAATGACCATTGCCTATTATTTTTCAATTTATTTAGCGCCGCAAATGTCGAGGCGCAAATGTTGTCCGCCGCAAAAGTCGCGCCGCATATGTTAGAACCGGAAAAGTTGCCGCCGCAAAAGTCGCGCCGCATATGTTAGAACCGGAAAAGTTGCCGCCGCAAATGTCGCGCCGGAAGTGTCGCGGCGCAAAAGCTAGCGCCGCATATGTCGGCGCACCGGGAAAAGAAATATAAAAAATAAATAAATATAAAAGACGATAATGAATTAAAAGATTGGTAGAAAATGATTGAATGAATTGTGTTTTTTACAAATATAAAAAAATTAAGAAATAATTTTATTTATTTTTTGCTTTTTGTAAAAAGAAGAAAAAAAAGAGAAAATATTTAATTTAAATTATTTTAAATTTAATTAATTAAAGAAATGAAAATTTATTATTTTCTATTAAAATATATGTAATAAATAAAAAATATTAATATTTTTAAAAATAAATAAAGTAAAGTGAAAGAAACAAAATGTTTTAAACAAAGCAAAATAAAATGCCAGAGACAACTAAAAAAAGCTTTTGGAATTTTTAAAAGTCTTTTTCAACTTTTTCAACAATAAACATATAAAAAAAATTTTTTGAAGACAATTTATTGTTTAAATTTTGAATTAAATAAATAAATATTAAATGAATCTAATTTAAAAAAAAAGATTTTAAATTAATTGAATAAAATTAAATAAAATTATTTTTAATTAATTTATTTAAATTCCATAACAAAATTTACAATCTAGTTTTTTGTAAAATTGTAATAATCTTTAAATTAATGTATAATCAATATTAATTTACCTTCTGAAAAAACAATTCCTTTTTTGTAGATATTTTTTCGATTTTTTTTAATGTTAATACTTTTGGCAGACTAAAAAATTATAAATTTGATTTTATTGTTTTAGCAGAAAATAGTCAATTTTAGGAAGAAAAGCAAAAATATGAAAAAATAAAGGAAAGTTGCACGAATTTGTTAAATACCAAAAATATATTTAAATCCCCCAAGGGGAAAAGGAAAAACAGTCAAAAGTTTTTTAAATGAGTAATATGTACTTTGTCTTGACAAAAAAGTCTCGAGGGATTTATTTTGGATTTTTAAGGCTTTGCCCTCTTAAAGTTTGGGTTATAAAAGAATAAAAATTGTCAAAAGTTGTATGTATACATAAATATAAATTGTTAGAAAATAAAAATTAAAAAATATTTATTTTCTGGCATTTTTCTCTAATTTAAAATATTTTTTATTAGAAAATAAATATATTTATAATTCTTGGATTTTTTGATGGAAATTTAAAAAAAAATAAAAGCAAAATAACCATTTAAATTTAAATGCCTTTAAATGACAAATAAATTTATTTGACATTTATTATTATTTACATTAAGAAATACTTTTTACTCCATTTGTGGGCCAAAACATTTTTGGTGTTTTCAAGTAGGCTTGAAAGAGGAATGGCAAAAATTGGGGGAAAAGAAGAAGAATCGATTTTATCTGTCAACAAATGCCAAAAGGTTGTTTTGTGTCAGCTGGAAGTAAAGCGACCTTTACCCCTTCTTCCACTTAGGAAAAATGAAAAAAGGTAGGAGGAGGACTTTTAATGCCAGCTGAGAATGAAAAAAGCTATAAATGTTTATAAAGGTGATGAATTTAAAAATATATTTTTAGATTTATTCAAAAGGTTTTTAATAAATAAATTTATTTTATTTAAAGAGAAATTATTATCAAAAATAATTTTTATAAATTTTTCTTTATAAGATTTTAAAATTTAATAATTATTTGAGTAAAATTAATTTAAAAAAAATATAAGTTTAATAATTTCTTCTTTTTTGTTTTGAAAGAAATGATTTAGTTAAATAAGAATTGCATAAATAATCTAAATAAAATAAAGAAATCTTGACAGAAAGAGAAAGATATTACTAAAAATAAAAAATAAATAGAGTTTGAGTGTCAGCTAGTAAATAAGCAAAATAAAAATAAAATAAAGTAAAAGACAAGAAAAGAAGTCCAAATCAAATTAAGTGGACGTTGATGTAAATTGGTTAAAGAAAATATAAATTTTTATATTTTTACATTAATAGAGTTTAAAAACCATACAATAATTATATTTAAATAATTATAAAAAGTTTTTTTTTAATTTTTTTTTGTTATAAAAACAAATAAACTTTTATTTATTTTTTGCTTCTTCTAAATATTCAAATACAGGTGCTAGTTTTGTCGTCTTTGAAATTCTATTATGATAAAGGAGGGGAGCGGAATGTTGATTATTATTGCAATCATTTCCTTGACTATTTTATTAATGTAAGTTTTTTTTAAATTTTAATCATTGGAATATTTTATTTTTAAAGAATTTTCATCATTGGAGTTTTTCTTTGTTCATTTTACCGCAAATACAAAAATGGCGAGCAAACGTTGGAGGTGAACACAGAGCTGTCAATAGAAACATTAAGTTCAGATGGAAATTAATTTTGATGAAATGATGAAAAGAATAAATTAATTAAAGAGAGAATGATTATTAAATTGTAAAAATAATTTTTTTTTAAATATTTAATTATTATATTATATGATAAAGAATATCTATGTATCTAAATAATTTTTATTTCTCCAAAACTTCCAAGTTGCAAAGTGTAAATATATAAATATTGATAAAGTTTAATTTTTTTTAAATTTACTATAAAAACATAAATTTTGTCTTATTTTTTCTTCAATATAGATTAGACTTGCATTTCTATTTTTTAAAAATGACAACGGAACAGAGTAGAATGTGGCCTATTATTGCAATCATCACTGTGACTATTTTACTAGCGTGAGTTTTTATTTTTTTCAAAAATATTTTTATTTATTTTTACAGAATTTTCTTTGTTGGGGTGTTTGTCTATTTATGCTACCGCAAGTATATGAATGGCGAGGAAACGTTATTGGTGAACACAGAATTGACGCTAAGTTCAGATGGATTGGATAATAGATGATAGAAGAATACAAAAAAAGTTTTTTTTGTTTGTTGTTGTTATAGTTGGATTCTATAAAAACATATATATTTTTGTGTTATTTTAATTAATAGTAAATTGTATTTTTGCAAGATTTATTCTTTGTCATTTCTGATTATAAAATGTATTGTCACAAAAATGTACGATTTTAAATTATACAAATTTAATAGAAATTCCCTCATCTTTTTTTTTCTTTTAATTTACTCATTTCTTTCCTCCATATGTACCGTAGCCGGGGGCAGGAGCACCGAAAGAACCACCACCACTACCGCCGCTAAAACTGCCACCGCTTGAACTACCACCGCTCCATTCACCACCACCACCACCTTTTTATTTAATTTAGGATTTTTAAATTATTTTTTGAAAAAATTTATTTAGAATTTGATTGACTCCACTTACCTATCTTTTATAATAAAATTCTTTATAGATTTATCTGAAATTTTTACTTAATCATTCTTTCTGGAAATAAGCTATTAGATATATTCACTGGGATTTTTTATATTTTTGTAAAATACATAATTTGGTTAGTTATTGCCAAAAATATACTTGGAAGTATTTTTTGGGCACTTTATTTATAAATTATATATATACCAAAATTTCCTCCACTACTTCCACTATATCCACACTCAACAAAATTTAAAGAAATTGCCAAAATAAAAAATAGAGAGAAAATCAATATAGATTTGTTCATTTTTATAGCTTAACTTAATTGTAATACAAGAAACACGCAATATCTAGAAAAATTAATTAATTTTTAAGTGAGATCTAAAGTTGGCCTCTTATCGTTAGTGAAAAAAAGACAATGTATTTATTTTGTATGTAAATAGAAATATTATTTAATAATAAAATTTCAAAAAATTTCAATGCCTTCCTAACAAAAGTTCCACCTGTACATTAATGTGAGACGATTGCAATGTTTCTTATAGAACTTATTTTCTCAATTTATAAAGAAAATTTAAAGGCGGGAATTTATAGTAATTAATTAAATTTGGTAAGATAATTGATAGTATTTCAAAGAAATTATCGTTGTAAACATTCCAGTCTGCCAAAATAATTCAGCAAAATTCTTTTTTGAATATTTTTGAAATGTCAAGAAGAAGATTATTAATCAGAATTCGCTGTATTTAAAAATTAAGTTCCTTCTAATTATTGTGCATTATCAATTCATTATTTTGTGATCTCATTATTTTTAGCGATAAAAACGTTTACTATCAATAAATACTAAAATGAAAAACAAATTTTAATTTTTGTTTATGGTAAATGATGGAATTTTAAATAAATGATCAATTTTATTTTGATCAATATAACTATATTTAATTAGAAAACTAGGTTCTCTCATTCAAAGAATCATACATAATTTGTAAATCTTTCTAAACGGGTGTTATAAATCCATGCCAATCCTACACAGGGTTTCCATCTCCAAAAAACCTAAACCTGGCTTGCAAGCCAAAAACTGGCATTCACCTGGAAATTTGCTACGCAAAAGTTAGCATTTACATGGTATTAAAAAATGACGTTAAAATGAAGTAAAGATGTTTTAAGTTTTTATTCTGCTTATTTATCATTTGATTTGACTTGGTTTAGCAAAATAGGGTTGGAAAGAAATTATATTTAATAGAACATTTTCTTGGCATTTTCCTGGCAAAAGTTCTTTCCTGGGTTTTCCCTGGCAAAAAGTTATTCCAATCCTGGTTGATAGTTCATTAAGTTTTAAAAAACAAATTCAATTTTATTCAGGTCCTAATCAGGTAAAATATGTATATAGTACATAAACAATGAAAAGAACACAAACATTACATATACAAACAATACTTCAATAGTAATTATACAATATTTGCATATGAAGGAATATTACAATAATTCTCAAGTAGTACTTATTAGCATCTACAATTTATTTAGGCTTCTCAATATCTTCCAATGCCTCATAGTTCTCTCCTCCTTGATCAGGCGTGCCAGGCTTTTCTTCTTCTGCCTTTTCTTTTTTGTCATCCATTTTACCAGCTGGCTTATCCGCGGTAGCTGCTGCGTCTTTATCTGCCGCGCCAGGTGCTGCTTGGGTTTTGACCATAGCTGTTTTAACAGATTTTTCCCCATCCTTCCCCGCTGCTTCTGTTTTGTCAGCCTGTAAATAATTATTTAAGAAAATCAAGATCGAGTCAATCACCTTAGCCTGCTTTTCCTTAGAAGAATCCTTTTTACCAGCTCCAGCCTTCGTTTTGTCGCCCGGCGTTTTGTCTTTAGAAGTAACGCTCACTTTGCTAGTCGTCTTCTGTGTGGCACCCTTTTTATTTTGCTCCTTTAGGAAAATATCCGCATCCAGATTGCCCAATGTTTGATAGTCCTTGACAGCGGCGAGACCTTCCTTTCGTGGTTTTTCTTCACGAACATTTGGTGGAGCTGAAAATTTTTACAAAACGATCTATAAATTTACAATTAGTTAAACTTAATTACGTCGTTTCGCTTTCACTGTTGTTACGTCGGCCTGTTTCGCTTTCTAAAAATTTATATTTTAAAAGCGTAACTCTAAAAACTGAAACCTTCTTAGCGCATTGGACGAGCAAAACCGTTGAAACAATCAGAATTGGCAACAGAAAAGAATTGTAGTAGTAGGCATGAATTGGAAGAAACAAAGAAAACGAAAGAGCCATCATGATAATGAAGAGAGTCTGGTGGAGAGATTTATAACTATTTGAATTTAGTGCTTTTATATGTTGAGATTAAGTGCATTTGTTTAGATTAAGTGAACTGAGATTAAGGGCTGAGAGATTTATTACTTATACTAACATGATTTAGTGAAATGGGTTATAACTTAAGATAATGCCAGTTAAATTTATTTTAGTTTCATAGATAATAGATAATACGGGAAACCAATTTAGGTATTCTTCAGAGATTTGTATTGGAGGAAGAGAAGAAAAAGAAAAGAATATGAAGGCCTCATCGAATTTTTCTGCTTTCTACCATCTCTATTGTTCTCTTCTTAAAAATTTCTTCTGTATCAGTGAAGTCAGGGATGGATAATTTCGCTTCTGAAAAGCGAAATGCGAAAGGCGGAAGAAAGCGAAAGGAAATAAAAAGCGCAAGGCGAAAGGCAGAAGCAGAAGAGTCAAAAAAAGCGAAATTCCGCAGAAGCAGAAGCGCAAGAAAATTAAATTTTCATTTTTCGTAATTTTTCTCGAAATTTTTTAATTTCCCGTCATTTAAGCCCACAAAAGCCAGTCGGAAAGTTCGAGACCAAGAAATTTTTTTATTTTTCCTTTAATCCTCCCTAAAAATTTCACCGAAATCGATATTTTTTTAAAAATATTTTCCATCATTAGGGGTGTATTTTACGCAGAAGAGAGCAAAAAAGCGAAACGCGAAAGGCAGAAGCAGAAGACTCAAAAAAGCGCAATTTTGCAGAAGGCGAAAGCAGAAGCAGAAGAAAAAACCATCCCTGATATGTATGTATGTTATTATGGTCAAAACGAAACATTGCTGCAGTACTAAATCTTTTCGCTATTTGAATACCCACATTAAGCTATAGTACCTTCGTTATATCCATTTCTGCTAGTAAATTCTTTCTATAATTTTTAATATGTCGACTCGGCAATTATATCTTCTATTACCTTCAACAAGGTTTGTCATATGTGATTTTCGACAAATATTTTAAGATTCTATATAGCCGTTTTATAACAATTCAAAATTTTTGTCTAAATTCACAACGAGCACTTGTTGAGGAAAAAATCAACCCAAAATATGAAAACAGAATTATGGAATATTTTGGTGGAATAAAACGAGAGGAGAGTTGGATTAAATCTGCTGAAAAACTTGTAGATGGATGGGGTGTTATTCGTTGGCCAAGACACAGTTCTGGTGGTAGGAATTATGCTTTGCTTGGTGTGTGTGTGTTTGTTTCATTGTTCTAATTAATTTTTAAGGAGCACTTAGCGATATCGAACGTGTGTTATTAGATTATTCTTTTAATTTCATTAATAAACAACTTCAACTAGATTCTAATGTTAAAAATGTTGAACTTATTAATGTTGAAGATGTTATACCTGTATATAAAAATTTGTCTTTTTAATCATCGAAATTTTTAGGTTTCTGCAACTAGAGCATGTGGTGTACCATTTCAGACTGGACAAAATCCAATGCAATATCGTGTTTATTACGCTAACGATCTTTATAATGGTCAAAAACAAATTGATTTATCTGATGATTTAGATTTTTGTCTTTCTGGCACAGCAGAAATGGGAATTGCAAATCAGTTAACAATTTATTTTAATAAATATTTCAATTTATTTATTTAGAATTAAAAACCGTATATTTCAACAAGATCAATTGCCAACATACTTTTTGGCCGAAAGTACTTGTTTTCGCCCTGAAATTTCTTGTGGTCATTTAGAATGTGGACTTTACAGAGTTCATCAATTTAAAAAGGTTTTGTTTTTATTTAAATTTATTTTTAAAAATTAACAGGTTGAAATTTTCGTTGTCTGCACCGAAAAACAAAGTTTAAATGAGTTGCAGAGAATAGTCGGAATTCAAAAGAATTTATTTTCTTCATTAGGACTTCATTGTCGGTATTTATTTTTTACATTAAAAATTTTAATTTTTCAAAATTAGTTTGTTAGATATGTGTGAAGAAGAATTGGGTGCTTCTGCTTCACAAAAATTTGATATAGAAGCTTGGATGCCAGGTCGGAGGGAATGGGGTGAAATATCAAGTGCTAGCAATTGTACTGATTACCAGTCTCAACGACTTAAAATTTTTTATAGGCAATTTATATTTTTAAAAAGGGAAAATTTTAAATATAAAAATAGTCTTGATGGATCTTCCAAAATTTCCTCTTTACGGCATGTCTATACCTCTAACGGAACTGGAATTGCTTCAGCTCGAACAATTATTGCACTTTTAGAATCTTTCCAATTTTCGACGGTTTCTTTCAGATTTATCTTTTTAGATAAAATATTTTAAAATTAAGCGTCATGATCTTCAATTACCAGAATTAATTAAAAAGATGCTTCCAACTGAAAGAAGTTCTGTTTTAAAATGTGGAATAGCCCCACCAATTACTTATTGTTTTGATAATGACCAATATTGAAGAAAATATTTTTGTTATAATTAATTTATTTTTAGTTTTCATTTCTTTTTTGTTTACTTTTAAGAATATTTAGATTAATATAAAAAATTTTTTGTCAGTTTTAATGGCTTCAATAGAAAAAGAAAACCTTTCTGATTCAATTGCTTTACAGCTTGGATTGCGTTATTTCTCAGAATTTAAAACAGCCGCTGATGATTTAATTAAGGAGCAGAATGGTCAGAATTCTCTAACTAAAGGTTCAAATTTAAATAATTGTCTTGGATTTCGAGTAAAAATTTTCGAATTTTAGAGCAAAAACAGAGGAAAGTTTTATTGTCGTTGAGGAGAGCAATACTTTGTTTTCACGGTCGTTACCCAATGCTGGCTGAACGTTGTTACAGAGAAGGTTTTCCCTTTTCAGTGTTAAACAAAACTAAGTTTAACAGGTGCTTTATATACAAATCAAATATCTACTGGGAAGGAGGCTTTACAGTTACGAAATTTGTTTAGTATGTTAAGTTATCAAGCAAGAAATAATAATTCTTTATCTAATACTGATTTGACACGAAAAATTTGACTTTTTGAATTTATAAACAATTTGAATAAATGTTTTGATTTTTAAAAGTTTTTAATTTATTTTTCATGGATTTTCCATTTTTATATTAAAAAAATTTTGCCCATCCTAAAATATTACTTTATTTTGCTTATGTTAGAACATGACAACCTCAGCACCTCGAATTTTGCAAGAATCACTAAGAGGGCAATCGGCTAAACAGCCTGGGATATATTTATTGCGTTCTGCAATTCGTAGTCCTTATGGTTCTATTCGGCTATCATGCCTCCGAGCGCTTCTTCAGAATCTTCATTCATTTGAATATTCATTGGTATTTTTCTTAATTTTTAAGTGAAGTTATTTTACTTAATATTTATTAGTAAAAACTTGTCAACCCTTAAAATTGAATATTTTTTTGTTAAACATATTTTTCTTTAGCATCTTGATGCAATCAAAGAACTTGTGGCAATCCTAATAGAAGTCGAAGAATGTCCGGCGGATTTTCATAATTATCGACAACGTGCTCAAATTCTCAGGCGTGTTAAGTTTACTTCATTTGAGAAAATCTTTTCTGACACTACTAATAACATTCAAGAATTAGGAAATGGTTCAAATTTAGCTATGGTAATATTTGTTTTTTAGTGATTTTAGCTTTAAAATTAAAATAATATTAAATAATTTAGTTGGTATTTGATTGGCTCTTGGCACAGTTTTACGAACGCTTTACCCTTTATTGGCCATTGCTTGTTGAACCAATTGAATCCTATGCTCGTGGAATTGGTTTTGATGGATTTTGGAATTGTTTTGAACAAGCATTGGATCTCTGCTGGAAAATAATTGCTGAAATAAAGAAGGACAAACCAGAAAATGAAAATTCTGACATTGACAAGAATTTCTCCTCATCCTCATTACAACAGCTTCCTCCTGATTATAATGCCTTTCGACTTCAACTTTTACGTCTTTTACTTAAACTTCCAATTAATATAATCAAACCAGAAAAACGAACAAATTTTTTATCACCTAAATTGTTATGTTTATACAGGTTATTTAAATTTTTAGAATTATTTAATTTTTATTTTTATAGAGAAGAATTTGTTCAAATCGATGAATATCTTAATTATGATTCAGAAATGACAGAAGAGAATAATTGTGGAAAGATGAATAATGATCTACGTACATTAAATTTTCATATACATAAAAGTGAAGCAGTTAGTCCTTTAAAAGCAATGCTTTCTTTATTTGGAAATTTTAATAATCCTCGGGAAATTTACAAAGAACAAGAAATAAAAGGAATATATTATGAGGTATATTATTTGAATTTTACTAAAATTTTATTAAATATATTTTATATTAACTTTTTAGTAAATTTATTTTGAGCCTTTTTATAATTAAGTTTTTTACATAACTTTAATTATTTAATCATTTTAAAGCTTCTTCTTGTCAATGAGCCTGAAGTACAACGCTTAGCATTAGGATGTTTGTATTCTTATAAATACAATTGGCTAACTCCTTATAGGTATTTATTGTTACTGATTTTATTTAAATTGCAACAATGCCGAGGTGTGGGGTGTATTTTCAAATCCCGACATTCTCATGCGATTTGTTGTTATATAATTAAAAACTTGTGGTAAACGGTGCAAATAATGTTAAATTTATTATTTGTAAACTTACCTCTACAGTTATTTTAATATTTTATTTTTGATTAATTTAATTCCTTTTACATTACATAAATTAACAACTTACAGAGCGTCTTTGGAGAGGCTTCTCAATGAAAAATTTTTCCGCGAACAACTTGTCCTTTTTGGTGTAGATTCTCAACAAACAGACGCAATTTCATGTGAACAACATGGGAGAACAGTTGGTAAAAATTCTTCAAATACAATTCTACTTCTCGATGAGCATCGAAAAGATTTTATTCCAATTTTGTTAAGGTTTTTTTAATTGTTGATTTATTCAATAATAATATTCTACTTAGAATTCTTTATGGTTCATTACACACACATGTTCCTCAAAGAGGAAAAGCTAAGCGAATAGCTATCTTTCGTTTTTTGGCAAATTGTTTGTCAGATGAATTGGAACTTTTTCTTCAACTAATGTTTGGCCCTATTTGTTCATTTTTTGGTTAATCTTTATTCTAATATGTATTTATATATTATAAATTGAATTAATTTTTAAGAGAATGGTTTTACAAAAACTGATATTTCTATTTCAAAAACATTGAAATGCCTATATGATAAAAAGTCTCAAGTTCAATCAGTTTCTCTAAATAAACTCAAAAGGTTCGTTTTTTATTTCAATTTTTCCATTTGTAATTTTAGCATTCTTGGCTCCTTAACTGATATTTTCATTCTTCTTGGCCCTTCTCTAAATGATTTTCAAACAAATTTTCTTTTTAATATTTTACTTTTATCTGGACATATAATTTTGTTACGAGACCAAATGCTTTCTGAAAATAATGCAGTAGATGAAGAAATTATGCCATTGGTTAGACAATTGAAAAACTTACGCCTTCTTTTTATGGAAACGATTATTAAGGTAAATTTAACTATTTTTGAAAAACAAACATATGTTTTTTAAATATAATTTAATAATTTACAGTTTCTTCAAGCCTTTGAATCTCGTATTATTTCTGTCACCGCACTTGAAACTTTTTTCAAAGAAATTCTGAGTCCATTAATAAATGCTAAAGGAAGGATTGTTGCTGTGGATTTATCTTCTCAACGGGAGTCTTTGATTTTATTGCCATCTTCATTAATTAAAATGTTTTGCTTCTGGATAAAAATTCGGAGGTTTTGTTGTATTTCTTATAAATTTTAATCCAAAATATTTTTGTAATTAGATATCAACCGTTACTTAATGTGCCTTTATCTATTAAATTAACTGAAAACTTACAAAGTAATGTTACAATACTTACGCCTTTTTCATTGCTTTGTGATCAGCTATTAATTTTTAATAAGGAATTTGTTAACAAAATAAAATATGTTCATGTTGAAATTGTGCAAGCTTGTTGTTTTTTGCTTAATTCTTATGTAATATAATTGTTTAATTTTTTTTAATTATTTGTTTTAGGATGATCAAATTTGTATTCGCGACGAAAAAGATTTTTCTTTATCGCTTCCTCAGGCAGAAATACAATTAGACAAAATAGAAACAATTTATGAAATCAGTAAAAGTAATAAACTTTAAAAAATATTTCTAGAAATATTTGAATTATTTAGTTCCATTTGGAGTTGGCCTCATTCTTGCCAAATCAAATGTCAACAAAATTCTTCAACATCTTTCTCATTTTATTAATGGTGAACATTTAAAGAATGAGAAAATAATTATTGCTCATTTGCCACCTATTTATTTTGAATTTATTAACAAGTTTAAATTGTTTATAATTTTCTATATATTTTTTTGTTTTAGACTTAGTTCTTTTATTCATGATCCGGAGTTTGGAAAACTTTTTGCAAACACTCTTCTTCAATATATTACAAATAAAAATGGAAAAGTTTTACGTCGTCAATCTGTTGATAAAATTCATAATCTTCTATCAACTTTCGCTAGACTTTCTGTTCATATGGAGAATCCTTTAATCGCAATCCGGTTAATTATTTGCAGATTTTTTAAAATAAATATTTTTAGTTTAATCGGTCCTCTTTTCTCAATTCTTAATAGACGACAGTCACGAGAGCATCTTGTTGGGATTTGTTCATCCCTTTGTGGGAACAAGCAAATGATGCAAGGAGCGTTGAATTTGTTAAAGGTATTTAGAGTTTATTAAACTTTTTGCTCTGATATGTTGTTAATTAATTTGTATTATTTATAGTTAATAGAATCTCTTGAAAGTTGGGATGTTAGACGAATATCTGAACCAGATGCTGACCGTCGTTGTGAAGCACTTTTATGTTTACACGACATGTACGAATTCGATTCTGACAAGCTTTTGGTTGACGGTGCCTATGAATTCTTACCTTTATTTGCTCATTCACATGCTCATGCAATTATTAATGTATTTATTTAACTAAATAAACTTTCTAACTTTAATTTTAGTCTTCCGACATTTCTTTACGCGGTAACGCAGCCAATTGTTTTCGACAATTAATTATATTTGCTTCAAAACAGCAAAATACTTCACAGAATTCTTATTCTTTTAATTCTTGTCAGTTTTTGCATTCCCATTTGATTCCACTTGTGATAAGAGGCATACAGGCTGGTAACGATGAGAAAATGGAGGTGATTCTATTCTATGATAATTTTACAAACTTTTTACTTAGCCTGTTCGACAGGAATTTTTCCAATGTTTGATACAACTTATGCGTTCATTCCCTTTGGATACTCATTTGATGACGTTGAGAGAAATTAGTGGGGATTATGCTGACACTACTGACCTGAACGGTGTTATTAAAGATTTGATTTATTTATTTCATTATTTAGATCAAGAAATGGACTTTTTCGAATGTGCATTGCACATTCAAACCCATAAACGCAAACAAGCTTTTCATCTACTTGCAAAACGTTTAAATAATGAGGAGGTACTTTTTTATTACACCAACTAGTGTAATTCATACAGTGGGACGATGTATAAAAATTTTTGGGGAATATAATAAGTCGGGGGGAGTGTTCAAAACCATATTTTTGGAAAAAAAGTTGTTATGTTTTTTGGAAAGCCCTAAAGGGCTTTGGGGCGCACTTCGCGCGCTGCTAGAAAAGTTTTATTTCTGTATTGTTGCTTCGGGCCTCCGGCCCTCGCCTCACTCACCTCCTTTCAATCCCTCCATGTTACGGGATCGATGCAAGTCTCGGGCCTTCGGCCCTCGAATCACACTCATTTGCTTCTGCATTATGGGTTGGATGCAAATCTCGGGCCTTCGGCCCTCGAAACACGCTCATTTACTTCTGCATTATGGGATGGATCAAAATCTCGGGCCTTCGGCCCTCGAACCACACTCATTTGCTTCTGCATTATGGGATGGATCCAAATCTCGGGCCTTCGGCCCTCAACTTCTCGGCCTTCGGCCTCGTAAATGCGTTCAGATGGGTTTCAGATGCGTTTCGGGCCTCGGCCCTCGACTCCTCGGCCTCGTAATTGAGTTAAAAAAGACAAAATGACACACAGTTGTTGATGCGACAAAATGCCACCATTTAGATAATTCCCCGTAACATAGTCCCCGTTGACCCGAAAATTTTTCAAAAAATATTTTTATGCTCATCACATTAAGAGCTTTCATTTGATATATCATTTGTCCATCTTTAATCATTTTTGGGGAAAATCATTTTCCTACCCAAAATTTATTTCACAAAAATCTCCCCAAATATTCAAAAAATCATAACTTTGCTAAAAGTTAACTTTTTGAAAAATTTTAAAAGGTTAGTAGGTTCTAAAATTTATGTATTATTTTATAAAAATACAATCAATCCAATCCACCTTCGACAACCACTTCAAAATTTTAAAAAACTGAAAAAATTCAAAATTTCAAAAGATTGACCCTAACATAGCCTACACAAAAAATTTTGTACCTTTTTTATACATCAAAAAATTTCTAATTTTTTACTCTATTTTATAAAACAAAACCCATTCAAAAAACCCAATCGTATGCAAAGTTATGATTTTTTGAAATTTTACGAATTTTTTTGAAAAGGAAAAGGGGCGGGGACAAAATTTTCGAATTTTAACACAAAAAATGGCTTATATGGTACTCTGACATGCGCTGAATCCAAATCCGATCTCAGAAAAATTAAAAAAAATTTCCCTCCATTATAGACCGAAAAACATTTTCGCGACAAAACGCCTATCGACCACTACCGCCCCAAGACTCAACTGGACCCCAAACAAAGTATATATTTTTCGGTCATTCAAAGGACCCTCTACAAGATATGCTATTGAAATCGGACCGCGATTCACGATTTCAAAAATCGACCCGACCTACGGTCACTTCCACACCCATATCTCCCCAAGCACGCATCCGAGACTCAAGTGACTATTGGATGAAACATTCTCAACATCCTTGCCTACAAACTTCCCAACACACTCAAAGTCATTCCCATTCAAAAACCCCTCAAAATAATCAATTATAACACTCAGACTCAAATATCCACCCCCAGACTCAACTGACCCACCCAAAAACAAACATCACAAAACACGCATTACCCACCCACATAAAAACCCCAAAACCCCATTCCGCTACGATACTCCATTCAAAACTTACAATCAAAAAACTATTAGAGTCTTGGTCGGACGTTTCAGTCTCACGAGGGTTTCTATGTCGGAACTTAACTTTTTTGACCCGAATTTTTTTTCAAAATAATCTACTAATCGTGGCACGACATCCTACCAGCAAGACCTTACAACGTTTCTATTGAAGATTTTCGAGATAGCGAAACGACCATGGACGTTTCGGTGTCAATGACGCTCGCACCAAAGTGGTCTATAGTTTTCCTGGATGCGCCGTAAAAAGTTGCCCCCAAGAAGTCTCACTTTCAAGGAGCTCCGAGGCGGCCTTCGGCCGCAGGAATTTTTTTCTCGGCACTATGTTGTAGATTATATAATGTTATAATAAACGCCCTGTTCCAATAGAAACCCGTGCCTAAATAGACGCCCATGTCCCAATAAACGCCCATATCTTTAAATATGTAATTTTATTCTTCCGTAAAGTTGAATAAAGCTATTGAATGAATGGTTTAAAACGAGTAATATGTCTTTTGTTTATTTCCAGCATTTACCTTTAATTCAATGTGTAGATTCTGGGTCCGTTTATAAATTAAGGGTAAGGGGGTACTAGGATAGTTGTAGGACAAAATTCTAATATTATATCTTTAAATTAATTTAAAAAATTATTTAGTTCCTTTTCTAACCATTTTTAAGCTACCTAGGGTTAGTTAGGGTGTTTATTGGAATATTTACGGTATTTCTATTCCTTTTGTTTATTTCCAGCTTAAAATCGGGCATTTACCTTTAATTCAATATATTCTGCCAATCATTGAGCCATATTTTCTTGAAAATGCTCCAAATCGTATCGCGCTTGCTGATCAAGCATTAAATTTGTTTACAGCTATTCTCAAGAGGGTTCCTTGGCATAAATATGTCAAAATTTTGACCAAGTATATGCGTCAGATTAACATTGAAGAACGCACAAAACAGGCAGTTCGGTAATGAAATTTATACCAAATACCTATTCTTTACATATGATCCTTTTAGTGTGGTTATAGCAACACTTGATGCTTTTCACTTTGATCTACGCGATTTAAAACAACTTCAAGGAAAAAACAACTCTCAGATTTCAATTGCTGAAGAAAACCCACTTTATTCAACCCGGCAATGTAAAAAGCAACAAATTTTCTCATTTATAAGTGGAAAAATACTCCCTAAGCTTAGAGAATTGCTTCGACCGCAGGTAACTACCAGTTAAGCTGACCTAAGATTATCTTTTTTCAGACCCAGTTCAACATTCATAGACGGGCTCAGAAATATACTGCTAACTTTTTTCAATATGAGGATGAAAAGTTACTTCGGGCTCCGTTGGTTCTTGCGACGGCTCGACTTTTTAAATGGTTTCCTCAACCTGTTGTGGATCAGAATATGAATGGGTAGTTTTTAACATTATTGAAAAATAATTCCATATTGATAAAATAACGTTTTTAGTTGTCTTCTTACTCTTAATAATTTGCTGATGAGTCGTTCAATTAGTGTTAGACAAGGTGCTCGGAAGTTAATGATAAGTCTTGTTCGAATTCTGGGTCCTTCACAATTTCCAAATGTAGTCCGAGAACTCAAACAAACTATGAACAAAGGATATCAAGTAGCGTTATTATAATTCCCAATCATTTTTGCAACTACAGATTCATGTTATGGTATTCACCGTTCATGCGTTAATTAATGCGATAGCACAAGATTTAAGGCCAGGTGACTTGGATTCCTGCTTGCGGGAATTAATTGAGGTTTTAATTTAACTTGTAAACTTTTTTAACTTCAAATTCTTATAAATTATAACAATTTGCAATGGAATAATTTCTATTTCTATTTGACATATGAGAAAACAGGAAAAAAGTTTTAAAAGTTTTAACTTCTTAATCCTAAAATAGATATGCAAATGGGAGGCATTTGGCAATAACCAATTAGAGGAGCACGATTCATCTAATAAGGATGGACAAACACAACAACTTCGCTCCGAATCTCATGGTATCCCGGAAGCAAAAACTAGCAACAATAAAACAGTTGAGACCCTTACCCAGATTGGAAGATTTATTGGCAGTGAAAAATCATTGGACGAAATTGTTTTGGAACATATTCGTGAAGTATTGATATTTCTTTTTTAATATAGAATATAAATTATTTTTTAAGATAGTCGAAGCCGTCCCAAAAGCTGAAACAATAAGAAAGCTTTCAGATTGGCTTAGAGCATTAAGTGCTGGCTTACGAAATAATGCTGGTGGTATTCCTCCTCTGCAACAGCTTCATTTCTCGTTGCTTTTGTCTCGTAAAAGCATGCGTTATATGGATGAGGATAAAGTTAAATTTTTCACTTATTAATTGAAGCTTTTCTCTTTTATCAAAGGAAAGATTGAATAACACACATTTCGCAGAGGATAAAAGTTCTTTGAGGCCTCCAAGTTGCCTATTATTGACAAAAGAACCAAAAAGGTAATTACAAAATATTTAGAAAACTATTATAGCAATTACTTCCTATTGTAACCTAAAACCTAAATTATTTAAATATTAATTTTAACAGAATTGGTGTTATCCATCGAATTGCAATCAAAAGCAAAATGCACATTTTTGTGGAATTTGCTTTACAAATTTTGGTCGATCAACTGAAAGGACGTCCTATAACTTTAGAGATAGAAAATGGAAATTGTTTGTTATAATAATTAATTTTTAGCTATATTTTTTTATTGTTAATTTTCATATGACGCTTTTGTGGCAGTAAATAAATAAAATTAAATATTTTTAGATATTGAACAAGGAAAGATTTATGGTTTTGATGATAAACCAAATCAAAATAAGGAATTCATCCCATTGTTGGAAGAATTTATCCCGATTCTTTTCGAGGCTCTCAAGAAGAAATATGATAAGGTAACGTTTATAAAAATTTTATTTTTTTCTTTCTGATGAAAAATAAAAGTAATTTCTTTAAATTCTTTTTAAATAATATTTCTATTTTTCCAATAAAGATGACTTCACTTTCCCTTCGTTCAATATTTTACTTATTTAAATGGCCTTTGGAATCGTTGAATTCACGTCTCCCAGAACTTGTTAATCAACTTTTTATTATTCTTAATGATTATGCATCGCTTGGACAATCAGCCAATAATCCAACAATTATTGAATTACACCAAAATCTTTTTAAAGTTTTAATTTTTTAAATTAATAATTTAATTTTAAAATTTTAAGTGTTTCACTCATCTTTTACGAACTGCACCAATTACTTCATTATATTCAGATAGATTACAACTTTTATTAAACTATGTCGAGACTGATATTCTTGACCAACAAAAACAAACAACTGCTTTCAATTTGGTTAAAGCTATTATTAATATGAAAATTGATGATGAAAAGGTTAAGAGTGATTAAATTTGAATTATTTTCTTTTAATTTTTTAGATAACAAATATAATTGAATATTTATCAGAAAAGGCAATAACTTCACCTTCTACAAATATTCGAAGCCAATGTAGACAGGTAATTTATTCTCTTTTAAATATATCTAAAATTTTGGGAAAATTATTTTCAGGTAATTCTTCTCTACCTAATAAATCATCCTCAAGGAATGCGTAATTACGAGCATTGGATGGAATTTTTTCTAAATCAGACCGAATATGATATCGTTGATGGACGTTTATCTGCATTAGAAATTGTTAATTCAATTTTGAGCGAATTTACAGAAGTTTGATTAAATTATTATTTCTGTTATTTTTTTAATAGGAAGCTAATGATCGTTACGCAATGTTAGTTTTTCTGAAATTGGCTGCTCGTTTACAAAATGATGATAATGAGCAATGTCTTCAATTTATAGTTATTTGTTTGCGTAAACTTTTCACTTCAATTACTGCAAGTTCATTTAATGATTTGCATACAGCAACAAAAGATTGGCTTTCAGCACGAAATGTATTTTAATTTTAAAAAATTTTAAATTTTCTAATTTTAGCCATCAATTCGTATTCTTGCTTGGCGTTTATTTACTCAATTTGTGCTTTCTAATACTTCTCATTTCACTAAACATTTGTTATTGGAAATTGTTCGGAAAACATACAATGAGTTTTGCATTGAACCAGTCAGATTCTCTTCAGATGTAAAATTTAAGTATTACTTTTAAAAATTAATTAAATAAAAAGGTATCAACTGATTGTAAATTATCTTTCTGCGAACTTCTTCAAGCCATTACCGAGAGAAATCCCGAAGAGCTTTTTAACGGAATTTTTGAATTTGATGACCTTGAAACAAAGAAATTAAAATCAAAAAGAAAAATGAAAACTTTGAAAAAACGAAAATCAGAACAAATAAATGAAGAAATCGAAGGAGTTAATTATCGAAATTCTAACTTTTCTCTAAACTTTATGAATTTTATTGGTAAGTTTTTCATAAATACACCAACATTAACTAATTTGTAATTTTTTAAAGAAAATTTGGAGTTTTGTCTTCAGGCTGTTGTACAACACAATAAACCAAATGAATCGTCTGAAAGATTAAAACTTTCGATTGCTGCGGCTTCATTTCTTAATACATGGATTGGACATCAAAATATTCGAGATAAATTAATTTATCTGTTAAATAATAATTCTAATGGACAAAGGTCTTTTAAAAATATAATATTCAATTTTATTTTTACAGAACAAATGTTGATGAGATGGTAAATGAATTACCGTCCAAAACTGTCAATAAACTTTATTCATTATGTTTTTGTCTTATTTCCTTGTTAGAAAATTACAGAGGAAAAGATAAAGAATTAAAAAATAAAACGATAAAATCAGAAGAAAATAATTTAATAAAAGATGAAGTTGAAAATATAAATTTAGAAGGAAACTGTAAAAAGAAGGAAATGCAATTAGATAAAGAAGAAACAAATGAGATAAGAATAGAATTTTGGAATGATACTTTAGCTGATCTAGTAATTTATTCTCTTACTATTTATATTAAATAATTCTTTGTATAGGTAATACGTTTATTGACCCATTTTATGCTTGCTTTGGATATTTCTAAAAAATTTGGAATTATATGCAAACGTCTATCAAAAATCTGTTGGACAGAAGCGATTAAGGATGAAAGGAAGACAAAAAAGGTTTTTGAAATAATTAAATTATTAATTGATATTTTACTTCTTCAGCGTCTTTGTATCTTCAAAATGGTCGGAGTATTGATATTAAAATGTAATACAGATTCTGAACAGTTTGAGTATCTCTGCAATTGTTTTTTGCCCCTACTATATCGTGAAATAAACAATTCTTCAAAAATTTCAGAAGAAAAATGTAAAATTATAATTAAATAATTTATATAATAATTTATCTTTAGCTATTGTTGATTTGCAAATGTTGTCATCTGAAATTGGAAATCTTTTCAGAAAACAACTTGGTGATAAGAAATTCTCAATACAACTTGCTAAATGCCAGGACGAAAAAACCAAACGAAAGCAGAAGCGCAGAGAGCAAGATAAGGTTTTAGAAAGGGACAGAGAGATTATTCTTTAATTTTAATTTTAGGCCTTATTAATTTTAAATCCATCCACAGCAATTGCCGTTAAACAAAAGAGGCATTTACGAAAGAGAACAACAAAAATGAGAAAGATGGATGAAACTAAACCTTATAGAGCTTTCAAAAGAAGAAGGGAGGAAGCTATTCGAAAAATAGAAAGTGAAGAATTTTAATTTAAAGAATTTGTTATTGTTGATTTATTTGTTAAAAATAAATTATATTTGTAATTTATAATATTAAAAATTAAAATATAATAAACAAATAACTAAATTTATTCTTTAAGATATAAGTAACAAGTGATCAAAAAATAAACGATAAAATTAAATCATAGAGTGCAATACCTCTTTTTTCCATTTTTCAATAATCAATTCTTAACACGAATAGTTTCATGATCACCATCCGACAAATCTGAGTCACTATTAACCCCATTATTTTCCGCTCCATCATCATCCTCGTCATCTTCCTCATCATCATAGTCATCCATAATATCATCTTCTGAAGCTTCACCAGTAAAGAACAAAACAGCACGCGTAACAACCTAATCAAGTAAATTAGAATATTTAAGTTTAAATAAACTTGGTCTCGAATAATCTGTCCCAATTCAAAGTCTTCACGAATTTTTTCTTCCTCTTCATTCTATAAATATTAGAATATACATATTTATCACTTTATAAATTAAAAAACAAACTTCCAAATCATCATTGTCTAAAGTTCTCTCAGCATTTTCAAAAAAGTTGAAAAAACTTTCATTGCGCACCTAAATAATATAAATTAATTTTAATAATTAAAAGATTATTTTTTACCGTTTTCGTGATGAATTTACCAACATTAGGTCCTTTCTTTTGTTTTGTTTTAATAATTTTTTGAGTTACATCTTTTCCAGCATTCCAATTAATCTCACAACCTTTACTTTTCACAACAGTTGGTCCATCATAATCAAACCTATGATTAAATTCTTCGAAAAGGCAAATAAAAAAAAAGATAAAAATTTTGAAAGTAAAATTCATAAAATTGTTTCCAAAAATATCCCAAACCACATAACATTAAAAATATGAAAAATTTGATATTCTTTATTTATAAAAAATTAAAACAAACGGATCATCATCAGTCAATCCAATTTGTAATTGATAATGTTTTTGCAAAACCGAATCTGTAAAGTACGGATTCTTATCAAAATGGAACGAAAGAGTAAATCCCTTAAAATTAAAAATAATCAAAAAAATTTTCTTTAAAAAATAACCGAAGTATTATCAAGTGATTCACTCGTTATATCAACCAAAAATTGAAGTATAGGCTGATCATATTCCTAAAAAAGAAATCTTTATTTTAAATATTTTAAACAAATATTTTAACCTTAATCATATCAGAAATTTGTCCAACACTATTCAAAACATTATACCAAAATCCAGGAATACCTTTAGAAGGTTCACCTCCTTCAACCGGTGCTTCATTTTCAATTTTCTTAAAAAATAAATATAAAAATAAATTGCTATTAATTTAAAAAACCTCCAAAGTCTCTTGAGTCACTCCATGCAAAAGAGGAATATCGGCTTCGTCATCAGCAGGTTCATGTTCGCCTACAACAATAGCACGCCTCTTTTCGTTCACAGCATCAAAAAGTGGTTGAAATTGCTTTAAAAATAAAAAAATAAAAAAATATATTTCTTTATATTTAAGTTGCTTGGAGAAAAAATATTTGATTTTTGGCTTTTTATGCAATAATAAAACATAAAATAAAAAATTCTAAACCTTTTCGAGATCATAAACCTTCTGATAGAATTCCGTCTCAATTTGCAAACTTTCCAATTGAAGTTTCTTCAAAGCACGAACACGTTTAATGACAGGACGAGACATCTTTTTAATAAAAATTAAATTTAAAATTAATTTCTAATTTAAATAATTAACCTCAGATAGATGAGGAGCGAAACTTGATTCCTCATTATCAACAACATCATAATCATTAGCTTTTAACAAATCCATGAGATTTCGATTTTTATTATTCATAATAAATTTCCAAATCAATCAAGCAAAAATTAAAATCTTTAAAAAAACAAAGAAATATATAATTTTTATTTCAAAACTCTTTCTCTGTTATTTTCAATATAAAACAAAATGTGGAAAACAGAAAAAAATGAAATAAGAGAAACGCAAATAATTAACCGATCAAAGAGGGACACGCCCGAATAGGCGCGACCGATTAGGCGCGGCCATTTAGGCGCCGGCCGAATCGGCGCCAAGTTTTTAATCAGTAAACTACTTTCTGATTAATTCTTGTAAAAAGATTTTTTTTGGCAAGGAAGAGATTTTTTGGCAATCTTTTTTCTACCGTTCCGAACATGCTCAGAACGAAGTTTATTAACAATTTATTAACACAATTTTGTTGTTTTTGGAAAAAGATTTTTTTGGCAACTAACACTATTTCTTCATGTCAGTTGAGTCTAGTGGAGATTATTTTTGTTTCTGTTAACGGCGTTTGTGTTGCCGTACCACTAATTGTGGTCTACCTTTGTTTTTTAATTTTTATTCGAGGGAAGTCATAGGGAATATTTTCTTTAATTTTTACTTTTATCCAATTCCAATTTTTTTAATTGGGACGTGGAATAGGCCAGAAATATTATAAAATGGACGTGGAATAGGCCAGAACACGTGTAAACATGTTCAAACTTAGTCTCCTGTCCTGCATGGTGAATTCGACGTTTACGGACACACGTCTTTCGACCTTTTATACTGGAGAAAATTAGAAAAAACTTGGCGCCGATTCGGCCGGCGCCTAAATGGCCGCGCGCCTAATCGGCCGGCGCCTATTCGGTCGTGCCTAATCGGTCGCGCCTATTCGGCCCGCGCCTATTCGGGCTGTACCCGATCAAAGATTATTAGCTAAACATTACGCCAATAATGAATAATAATTTAAACTTAAAATAAAAGCTAGATTAATGGTTTTTAATTAATTTGTATTTAATTAATTTGAATTAAATATACAATTAAAAAGAGTTCAGAGAATTAAAATTAAATTTTTTTCTTAAAGAAAATATAACCAAAAAAATAATTAAAAAATATTCATTGCCCCTCCCCCAAATTTTTATTTAACATGGATTGGATTTGTTGGGAAGGGCTTTGTATAAAAGCCCTTAGTTAAGTTTAGTATAAAAGCAGTTAGTGTTAACCAGCCAGGAGTCAGTTAGTGTGCAACCTTTCTACCATCATCATCGCCTTTGTATTTCTTGTGTGGATAAACCTTTTGTTGGAGTGTCTCGTCTACGTTCAAGTGTGGTCTCAACAAAGTGGCGCGGTCGTGTACAAGAACAAGTGTGGTCAGCAGCCGACAACAGCAACCGGACGTCGTCAGCAAAAAGTGAAAGGAGCAAGCAGTGTTGAGTATTAAATAGTGTTGAGCATTGGTATTGTGGCAAAACCTCTTCAGTTAGTGATGGACAGTAAAGCTTTGGAAAAAGCTTTTGAAGGCTCAACAAGTGCAATTTGAACAGATGATGGAACGTATGCTCCAGCCGAACAATGTCAAAGTCCATGAGGCAGATCTCTACACCAAATTGTCGGGGCTTATTAGCGAGTTTGAATTTAATGCCCTTAGAGGAATGACATTTGAGTCGTGGTTTGGCAAGCATAGTTCATACTTCGAGATTGAAGGCAAAGAGCTGCCAGAAAGTGTGAAAGTTAGATTGTTAGTGAGTAAATTGGGTCCAGAAGAGTATGCCCAATTTGAAAGGAAAATGTTACCAGTTAAGTTGAGTGAAATGAAGTTTACGGACCTGATTAGTGAATTATCGAAAGAGTTTGGGGATCCAAGATCCAAATTATTTAAAAGGTTTGAGGCCTTGAATGATAAGTGTAGTGCTCAACAAGATATAGTCGAATTTGGGAATAGAGTGAATGCTCAGTGCGAAAGAGCTCAAATGTCATTGAGTATTGAAGAGCTGAAAATTCTAATTTTTATTTCAGGAATCCCAAGTGAGCAAATTGCAGTTCGACAGATGGCTATGAAGTTTGTGGAGAATAAAACATCTCAAGATCAGCCAGTGTCATTGAAAGAAGTAATTGATCAGTGTAGAAATTATTTGGCAAATAAGTCAGAAGCTGTCTATATGTCAAAGGAAAAGCCAGCTGAAGTGAAAGAAGTGCGTCCAATAGAAGTGAATTTAGTACAAAAGAAGAAGTCTAGTGAAAGTCTTGAAAGTAAAAAAGGACGTGATAGTCAGTGCCAGTGGAGTAAACCAAATGACTTCAATAAGCCTTGGCGAAGTTATGGACATAAACCTGAAGTGAAATGTTATAATTGCGGAAATATGGGACATTTGGCTTGGCAGTGTTCTTCAAGTAAGTATTATAAGCCAAAAGTGAATTATAGAAACAATTATCATTCAGGTGCTCCGTTTTTTGGAATTGGCGAAGTGAGTGAAAGATTGAATCCTGTAGAATGGATTACAAAGACAGTGAAAGTCAATGGTCACAAAATCGAAATGATAGTCGACACCGGGTCCCAAATGAATATTGTTACACCAAAAGTATGGGAAAAGATTGGTTGTCCGAAGCTTGAAGAAGTGAAGTTCCAAGGAAAAGGAATTGGAGAGACATCCTTCGAAATTAAAGGGAAGTGGAAGTGTTTTCTCGAAGTGGATAGAAAAGAAGTAAAAGTTGAGATGTGTGTAGTGAAAGGAAGTAAGAATGTTCTTGGTTTGCCAGTTCTTCAAAAAATTAGTGATGGAGTGAAGTTCAATAAGTACAAATCAAAGAAGTATCGAAACCAAGATGGAAAAGTGTCAAAATTCAATTTATTTCCAAATGGCACCAAAGTTAAAGTGAAGAATACAAACAACCGAACAGGAAGAATTGAATGGCTTTCGGGTGAAGTGATTAGGAAGACGGACAATGCCTGGAAGATCAAAGTGCCAATATTGAAAAACATCATAACCCGAAGTGCCAAAGAAATTCGTAATGATGACTTTGCCAATAGTAAGAAAAGTGCTCATCTTGCCCTGCAGAATTTGGACATCAGCAAAAATAGTGCAATAGAAGCAACAATCAGTGAAGGATCCATCAATTCGGCACAGGAGCAAGACAGTTCAATACAAGGGACCAGCAAAGGCGGACGCGACGACGACGACAACAGCGGCGGATATGACAAAGATGACTATCAAATGATGTCTTGCTGAGAGGAGCCAATATATAAATAGGATAATATTATTGTTTTGTAAATATTTTTTGTATTGTAATTTTTTTCTTGTTCCTATTGCCCCATTTCCCCAATTGTTTGTATGTATATTTATTTTGTTTTGTGCCGTGGCTGGCGTAGTATTTTATTGTATTGTTTAGTGAATTATTATTGTATTGTAAGGCTTCGGCCTAAAGTGTGAGCCGAACCTTTTTCAAGGGGGGAGGTGTTGGGAAGGGCTTTGTATAAAAGCCCTTAGTTAAGTTTAGTATAAAAGCAGTTAGTGTTAACCAGCCAGGAGTCAGTTAGTGTGCAACCTTTCTACCATCATCATCGCCTTTGTATTTCTTGTGTGGATAAACCTTTTGTTGGAGTGTCTCGTCTACGTTCAAGTGTGGTCTCAACAGGATTGTCTACAGCTAGTCGGTTATATCCACCTAATATTTGAAGAATGACCTCGCGCGAGAAAGATTTTAGTCTTTCCATTTTCTAAATAAAATAAATAATTTTAAATGTCCAAATCCATTTTTAAATAAAATAATATTTTTTATTAATTAAATATTTTGATAAAATTAAAAAGATTTTTTATCCATTTTGCGTAGGCATCTTGTCAGCGACTACAACAAGTAAAAATTGAAAAAAGAGTCGCGGCTTCTTCCTACGCATAATGGAAGAAAATTATTTAAAATAAAAAATATTTCTTTTAAAAATAATTTTATTCTATTTTTATATGTAGTATTTATTTATTTATTTGTAATTCCCCCCTTTTATTAATTTGGATTATTTTTTGATTAACTGGGAAATTTGCTTAGAGAAAAATTGACTGTTTTGCAAATTTAAATTTGAATATAAATAAAAGTGATACGGTATTTACAAATAAATATATTTAAAATATTATTTTATTAAAAATTATTTAAAAATATTTATTTACATAATTAAAAAATATTTATTTTCTAGACAGAGCTCTCTTAATTCTTTTCTTTTCATCATAAAAATTCTTTCCTCAACATTTTATTTACCTAAATAAGTATTAAATAATAATAAAAACTTTTCTCTCTCTCTCTTCTATTGTTATATTTATTTTCTTATATGCACATTTATTTGGTGAATTCGTCAAAAATGTCAGGAGTGCTTAAAATTACATGTAAAAAAAAAGAAAAATATATTAAAATTTACATTCTCTTCAACAATATTTTAATTTTTAACTAAAAATGACACCTAAAACTTGTTATTAATAATTATTAATAAATGAAGCTTTTTTGTTATTATTAACTTTTCTCTAATGAACGTAATAAAAAAAGACCTATCAAATCTATAAAAGCTATTTAAAAGGATTTTTTTAATTCGCATTTGTCCTATTCTTTGCTGATTTTACCTTGTAAGTTTATTATTTTATAAATTACTTTTCCAAATTTTTATATATTTTTTTAAATTTAGTTTGTTGTTAATCATGTGCATGATATTCTTTTGTTGTCGTAAAGCGAAGAAAGAGAAAACTCGGCCAACAACAAAGTCAGAAAGACCAAAATCTCCACAACCACCCAAAAGCTTGCCAAAGATATCTGAAGGCAAAAAGAAATTACCATCAAAAACGCCAGTCAGAATGGTGAAAAGAAGCAAATCGCCACAAAAAAAAGAACAAAAGAAGACAGAAGACAAAAGAAAAAAGCGAAAGAAGCAAATCAAAAAGCCAAAACCTGTGGAGACAGCAATTACTTTGAAATCATCAACTCCAACATCCGACAGTTTGTTATTGAGCAAGAAAGTCAGCGAAGCTCATTTCGAACATATTTCGTTAAAAGAAAAGTGAAATAATAAAAATAATAATTTTTAAATATTTTATCGACATTCATTTTGTATATATTTATTATTGTTATTAATTAGGTATATTTTTTTATAAATTGATATATGTATTTTTCTATAATATACTAAATAAGTTTATTTTAAAATATAAGATATTCGGCGACTTGATTTACGAGAATGTTTTGTGTCGTCGCTCTCTGATATGTAAATATTTATTGTAATTGTTTGTTTTGTAATTTATATTTATTTATATATATTCTCATGTTGCGCTTGTCGTTTGTTTTTACTTTTAACGACGGGTTGAGGTCATTTGGGCGCCCGTATGATGCAAAATATTCATGTTGCCGAACAGGGATGGGCGAAAGAGACAATTTCTACGGAGCACCACGTTTGGGCGCGCACAGTTGGGCGCGCACGGTTGGGCGCGACACGTTTGGGCGCCCGTTGTTAAATTTTTCCCCAAATTTTATCCAATTTTGATTAATTTTTTTTCTTGTATGCTTCTTTACTTTTAAATAAATTTTTAGTGCTACATTTAAAATGTTAAACGTTGGCGAAATTGATACAAAGAGGGGCAAGGAAAAGTTCAATTACGATGGCCATCTCTACATTTTTGACAAGTTAAATAGCGATGGAACTGTAAAATTTTGGAGATGTGAATTAAAAAATGGAGGAATTGACAAATGCAAAGGGCGTATCTGGACAACTATGGAAAATAATTTCATTCGGCTGGTGACACCACAACGTGTGAGCATAATCCAGCTCGAGTTGTGGCCCAACAAGTAAAAACAGGAATGAAACGCCGTGCAGTTAATACGATGGAAGCTCCGACTGTGATTCGTGCGCTTGTACTACAAAACACAAGCTCTCCAGCATTAGCCGAAGTCCCAACAAAGAAAGCCACAAATATGGTTATTTTTGTCTATATTAACGAATAAATTTTTTATCTTTAGATGATTCAAAGGACGAGAAAAGAAGTTAATGCTCCTCCAGCAATTCCAGCAAACCTGCAACAGCTTGTCATTCCAGCTGCCTATCAGGTTTACAAAAAAACTGATATGGTCCAGGAGCAATTTCTGCTGAGTGATTCAGGCGTATATTATGAGGGCGGGAATGAAAACCCACAAAGGTTATTTTATTTTGGATTATTTTCTTTAAAAATAGTATTTCGAGGATCCTTATTTTTGCACCTGCTTCAAATCGAAATTGGGCAGCAATGATGGAGCACTGTTATGGTGACGGCACGTTCAGCTTAAGCCCTCCACTCTTCTACCAAATTTATGTTGTAAATAATTTAATAAATATTTAGACGAGATCGTTGGGTTTTTCCTGTTTGCCATGCGCTTCTAACTTGCAAGACACAGGCAACGTATGAAAAGATGTTCAATATGATACGTGCAAGTTGGCCAGCATTTAACCCATCATCTTTTTCCATTGATATTGAATCCGCTGTGACAAACGCCATACAAAATGTTTTCAATGGCCACTGTTGCATTCGATATTGTTTTTTTCATTTCGTCCGAAATATGAAGAAAAAATTGGCTGAACAAAATCTACTTCAGGTTTATAAATTTTTAAATTCAAATATTTTGGGTAAAATATATTTTTTAGCGTTACAACTTGGATCCGACTTTATTTTGTTTTTCTTTTTGTTTTCTTGCAGGATACTGATGTTGATTTTTCCCATTTCATTGCTGGACGTGAACCTCCTCCAAAAAGAAAGAAATATAGAGATGCTGATGCACGAATCCTTGCAAAAGTGCAGAATTATCGCCTTGATCTTCCTGCCGCCATTAATGCATTAAACATCAACAACGACCACAATTACAATCAGAACCCTCGTCACATCATTGAATATTTGAAAGGCATTTCACGAAATTATAGAATGAACCCATGATCATTTTTTTCTTTTGAGTAATTCAGTTCTTTATTAATGTTGTTAGTTTAGTCAAAAAATGCAAGAAATTTTAGTCAAATTTTTACTTGATAAATATTTCATCTTGTACATTATTGTTTGTTAAGTTTTGCGTAAATTTGGGGAAAAATTTAACAACGGGCGCCCAAACGTGTCGCGCCCAATCGTGCCGCGCCCAACCGTGCGCGCCCAAATGTGCGCGCCCAAACGTGGTGTACCGAATTTCTAAAATGCAAAACGCAACGAAAGGCCAAAAAGCAACGCAAGAACGCAAAAAATTAGGAAAAACAAAAAATAAAAATAAATGCCAAAAAATACTTTTAAACAATATAATTAATTGATATTGACTTTCAAGACTAAACCCAAGACCAAGCCAATTCGTCTCCCAAAGTTCTCTCACCAAAAATCCATCGTTGGGGAGTATATTTTTTGCGTTAATTTCGTCAAAAATAACGCAAAACGCAATGCGCCCATACCTGTTGCCGAATATCTAAATTATTGAAAGCTTTCCTAAATTTCTTTAACATCCTTCTCCTAAAATTTCAGAATTTTTCTGGGCATAGTTTCTGAAATACTAAACCAAAAATTCTGAAAATTTTGGAGAGTGTAGATAAACACTCGATTATTGTTTTAGCTAAATTTTGTATTTCTAGGTAATTAACTCTCAATTTTATAATTTCGCGCCCTAACATTTCCATCCCCCGCTGCCTTTCTCCATTTACTTATATTCCCACAACTATCCTTTTTTAAAAAATATCCATTTATGGCAGATTCACCTAAAATTTCGGCACTAAAAAAAGAAAAGAATGGGAAAAGCTTTTCTTCAAATTTTACCTTTTTAAATGACATTTTAAATTTTAAAAGGAAAATAAGAAAAATTGAAACAAGAAAATGTCAACATTTTTTTTACTTAGTTTTGTTCAAAGGCCAATATAAAATATATACAATCATTTAAAAAAAGGAAATGTATAAGAAAATTTAAAAGGAAATAAAGTATTATTTTTTTACATTTATTTTTAAATGGATTTAATGAATATATGTATTTACTTTATAAAATTTAAATATATTTTTATATTTTATTTTTTTATTTTATTTGTTTTATTTTATTTTAAATACATAATTTCAATAAATAAATTTATTAATTTTCTATGATTAAACCCATTAAATATTTTAACTTTTTGCACCTTTAATTCTTTTTTAATAAATTTTAAACCAGAAAATGTTCTAAATAATATAAATATATATTTAATAATAATTAAAATATTTTAATTAATTTAATAAATTATAAAAAAACTATTTATTTTAAAAATTTTAATCATCCCTGGGAATTTTAGAAAGGTGTTGGAATGAAGTTGGGGCTTTCCAAGTATTTGTGAGTATAATTGTGAGGGTGGAAAGAGGATAAGTAAAAAAGACTAAAGATTGAAAAAATTTTTTTATAAATTATGGCTGTATAATATTTAAAAATGCATTTTTTTGTTCTTTTCTAAAAAATTTATTTATTAAATATATTATCTAAATTATTTAATAAAAGTTTTTCTAAATTTCGAATAATATTTTTAAAAATTTGATTTTTTATTTAAAATTTTTCAAATTTTTTACTTCTCTTAAAAATTTCATATCGAAACACTTTAGTCTATCTGAAATATAATTAAATGTAAATTTTTTTACACAAAAAAACTTGGTAGAGTATTCTAGAATTATCAAATTTTAATGATTTTGGAGTAATTTGTTATAACCCTCATAAATCATAACAAATTTATTTTATTTTTTGTTAAAATTGCCAAAATAAATTAAAAGAAAAGAAAAATTATTTTTAACAAAAGAAATTACTAAACAAAAGTTACATCAATTCTTTTTTTATTAGCTATTTTTGTTACTTTTTTCAAAAAAAGTTTGTTTTTGCACAATAAAAATTTTCTTTTTCAGTTCTTTTTTTTTGCCAAATTATTTTTATTTTTCTTTACTCCCATTAAAATATTTACATTAAAAATATTTTCCCATGTTTTTTATTTTCTATTTTAATCTTTTTCTTAAATATATTTAATTAAAAATCAACATTTATTTAAAAAATAAATCTGTTATCTTTAAACATATGGTTTTGAATAATAAAAATTATTTAAAAAAAATTTTTCAATATAATTTAGAAAAATAAATATTTTCTCTTTTTTTCTTCTTTTCTCTCCCCTCTCAAATATTCATAATCAAACGAAAACGAAATTCGAGAAGTTTTTTTTTTGAATTTATTTATTTATTACTTTTTTATCTTTTTCCTTAATTTCATCACTTTTTTTAAATAAAAATTAATTAATTTATTTATATTATTTTCTTTTATATTTTTTATCAATTAATAATTCTTATTCTTTTTTTTCTAATTTAAAAAATATTTTTAAAATTATTTCTTAAAATTTATTTTCAAATATTTTTATTTAAACAATTTTAAAAAAAATATTTTTTTTAAACTTTTTTAAATAAATTATAATATAAACAAAAAAAGGAAATATTTGACAAATTTACATTAGACATTCTTTTTTTAAATAAAGTGTCAAAAATTAAACATTTAAAACTTCTTTTGTTTTAAACGAAAAAAGAAATTTTTTTGAGAGGAATTTCTTTGTTAAAAAGGTTTATTTAAAAATTTTTAAGTTTATTTTTAAATAAAAATAAAAAGAATTTTATTCACTAAACTTTAAATATTCTTTAGAATATTTTTTTTTATTTCTTTAACTTTCTAGTTTTTTATAGATTTTTAAAATAACTTTTTTTTTAAATTTTCTTTAATTAATTTTAAATTCAAAAACAAAATTTTATTTTAAATATTTATTTATTT